>SSNS01000558.1:305307-345401 GCA_006937985.1 Aphyosemion australe
GTTTTCCACTCCCTGTTCTGCTGGAAATCTCCACTCTTCTCAACTGACTGCTTAGAGTAAGAACCTTTGATAGCAATCATTTTTTATTGTTCAAGGCCAAGTATTAAGTTATTAATTATTCACTCCTAATACTCATGTCCAGCATCTTTTGTTCTTCTCTGTAATAAAATACTTTCAGTCTTGCTAAAGGAGCGCTGATCTTAGTCCATCTTTCATAATCGTGACGTTATGACATCATATTGAACCCAAATTGAATTTGATTCTAATTTAAATTCTTCTGTTTCAGGTGGAGTTGCTGTTAGGTTCGTGTTTCCTTCTGCTCTGTGGGCCATGGCCTGGGTCAACCCAGTTCTGGATATGGCCCCTGCTGACGTCTGTGTGGCTAGGTGCTCGGCAGTCTGGAAGGTTCTGGTCTCATCATTCAGGTTCTGGCTCTACTTTTCCTCCTTTATCTGCTTCCTCTCCAGTACATCTTGAGCTCTTTTAAAGGAATCTCCTACCATCGTTACACAGATGACATCCAACTGTACATCTCCTTGAGATGTCTAAGCTGCAGCTGTTGCACAGCTGCTTAGACTCTATTAAACCTGGATGGCTGGGAACTTTCTACAGCTGAATGAAGACCAGACTGAGATCCTCATCTGTGCCCCAGACAAGCTGGTTCCCAAAGTCAGAGACTCTCTTGGTCAGCTTGCTTCTCACACCAAACCCTCTGTCAGGAACCTTGGTGTGACCTTTGCTGCTTGCCTGGTTCTTGGTGCTGTTTCAGCCTGGAGGTCTCACACTCACACACCTGCATATGCACAAAAACGTGCTTGTTGATGTTTGTTGTTGTTCATGATTTACATGTTTACTGTTCATCCCACAGGTGTTTTTGTTGCTTAAATGTTTCTTTACAGGGGGTTGTGCCAGAAATTGAGCTAATCTCAAGATTCCCAGGTGGATTGAATCCACCAGGGAATCTGTGGTGGACCCAGCGAAACCTGGAGGGAAGGGGAGCGCTATGTCAATCAGGGATTGATCAGGAAAGCCTCGATGTTCTAAACTCACTCTCTGGCACAATCCCCCTGTTGTGGCAGCTGCTTGCCGTTGTTTTTAATGTGTTTTTATTTATTCACTCTTAACTCATTTGTCCCCTTGCAGCCCTTTCTTCCTGATTGATCCAGCACTTACATGCTGTTACTGCAATACATAATCCAAATATTTAAATAACACTATTTCAAACTTAAGGGGAACGTCAAACACCAAAAGTTCCTCTTGTAAGATAAAATCAGCACATTCTGGCAGAAAGACCACCATTCTTCTGCCAGGCTGCTGTCCAGGACAAGTTTAGTGTTTTTAATAATATGGTCTTTTATGATAATATGTAGGATATGTACTTTACAATCTATGTACATCTGTTATAACACTTTTTTCCTATCCACAGGTGCTGCTCTGTTATTTTATTTTGGTGTTGTTTCAATAAAAGAATGACAAATGATTTAAGTTTGTTTTTTTTTACACATCAATTAATTATTCCCAATATCTGTAAAAAATATCTTCAAACTTAGTAATTTAATTATGATTTGATTTGATAATGTTGGAGCCTCCCAGGTTTATTTTAATATTAAGATCTTTACACAAAGCTTCCTCACGTTTTGCCGCATTCAAAGAAATTCCAGTAGTTGAGGAAAAAAGTTTATTGTTTTTTACAAACATTTTTAATGTAACATGGCTGTCATTAAATTTATAGAAATTAAAAATAAAAATGCATAAAAGAGGCCCAGAGAGCTGCACAGTCTTTTAGAGAGGAGTACAGGGTTGAGGGGGTTTGGCTACAGATGGAATTATTAAACAAAATAACACATCAGGCATAACAGTCTGGGATATGTTTGTACTTTTGCTTTTTTTGTTGCCGCCACAATGGATGAGGACATCAGGAGCTGCTCTTCCTCTCAGAGAGTGGAAAAAGAAGGGGAGAAGGTCTTTCCAGCGCAGTCCGCCCCTATCGAACCAGGAGACACGGGCTTCAGAGAGGCCACGGTTGTCTCCAGTGGTTTGTGCAGCTCTCTGGGCACCACGCCTCACGTAGCTGTCTCTGATGATCCAAATGGCTGTTGATACAAAAACATATATAATTAATGACAGAGAAAACAATAATATAATTAATCACAGAGAAAAAAGTAATAAAATATGACAGCTCAACAGACCAATCTGTTGAAAGTACATTACTATTACTATTCTACATGGAGTTATGGAGACAGTTACTTACATTTTCTGCTTTGTGTCACCGATGTCAATTCAATTCAATTCAGTTTATTTATATAGCGCCAAATCACGACGAGTCGTCTCAAGGCACTTCACAAAGTAAACATTCCAATACAGTTCAGTTCATGTCGTGGATGTCCAGGCAGCCGTGGTGACCTTGTCACAGATCTATGAAAATAAAGTGTTGTAAAAAATGACTGTGAAACTTTTAACCTCCCGGACCTCAATTAATGATTCATAAAATTCTGACATACTTTGCAGAATTGAATAGGGTCAAAGTAAAAGAAATTGTTAATGGTAGCTGTTGTTAATCAGCTATGGCACATTCCTTTGTAGATCATGCTGAGTTACGCTAATTTAGTCATCTCTCTCTATATATATACACGTCTTTACCTTTATTTTCACATTACTGTTAGTGTTGTCCTTTGTTCTTGTTCTCATGAGCCTGTTGGTTTTAGCGAGTCATATTGTGCTTATTTTATCTGTATATCTCTTCTTGGGAACTGTACTAAGAATACAGAATAAATGCTACTTCACTTGTGACAACAGATTTTGTAAATGGAAGAGAAGTATTAAAAATTAACTTTAATAAGTGACTTAGCTTGATGACTTATCTCAAACACTAACAATTGAGTAAAAAAATACAGAAAAATTGCCTTTTTATTTTTTTTATCATTTAACCGTTTATTAAACAACAAAAAAACATTTAGATTAAAAACTCATTCAAAAGAGAGTCCTGGCCAAGATGGGCAGCAGCTCACCAGCAACAATAATCAACACACATGTGGAAAACCGTTTCCACATCATTAAACAAAAAAACATTAAGATAATCAGCCTGAAGAAAAAAAAGATAATTTCGGAAACAGCTTTTTTCTAGTTACATATTAAGTTACCGATTGTTTTTTTCCCCAGATGATTGTGTTTGCTGGAAAAATCCCCGCGATTCTCCTCCGTCAGCTACAAACTCCAGTCTGAGGCTCGGCTTTAGCTCCCTAGCTCCAGGTTAGCTTCGCTAGCAGCTAGATTGCTACCTCAGCGGTTAGCTCCGTTAGCTTATATGCTAACTTCGGGTAAGCTGGCTACAGCCAGGCTACAACAAGGCTACATCATTTCCGTTTGATGCGCCACCCTCAGTTCCACCTTTTCGCCCATTTTGGGATTTTTCAGTAGTGACGACACGAATTATACAAAATACACGGCCAAGACAGAAGTGGAGGGAACCGCCTATTTGTGGCTTCACCCACAGCCACGTAAAGAAGTGGGCGTTATCCGTCCATCTTATATATACAGTCTTTGGCTCGCACGCACATATGCACTGGTCTTGATGGCCTCAAAGGACTTGATCTTGGTCATATGGAGATCACCCTTCTCCACCATGTTCCCAATGTCAATATGTGAGGCCAAAGTTTTTAACGCTCCATCAGATACTAGGCTCTTTTATAAGACACACCGTGCCGGCAAATCAGCGTAATATTACCGCAACGTGTTTCTTATGAACGCGCCATGGCGGCATCACGTTGCGGGAATTTTGCGGCATTCGTGCCGCCGCGCTTGGTAGTAATATTGCGGTAATATTATGGCTTAGCCGGTCTTATAAACACACATTAAGCCTTGGCGCAAAAGAGAGTGGTGTCATGACCACGTGATGAATTAATGCAGAGCTCCGGCCGGGAACTATGTTGAAAATGAAAGTAAACACGGCCATAAGCTCCGTTTTGTAAACAGAATCAGCTGAGATGATAAACTGGAGCGATGCGGAGCTCCAGGAGCTTCTCTCTGTTAGATCTGCAGCTCAGATCATCTGACAGCTCACAGGGATGGTAGAGCACACACCTGTAGCTGACTGGGGAAAAAAACTTAAGGAGCACGGCTTCGATCGCAATAAAAAGCAAGTTATGTCCAAAATACACGGAAGTCCGCGACAGCGTAGAGACCGCCCCCATACCTCCTTTATGCCGCCATCGCGTAATCTTTTATAAAACTGACATGATTGCGCAACATTACCGCCACGTCTGAGCTCTTATAAACGGCCTTAAGCTCCCAGATGCCGCCTCGGCGTTGCGGCAAATTGGCGGCATTGTTTTATAAAAGAGGCTACTGTGACATTTTCAAGCCATCTGTGTTTGCAAAACTTGAGCATGGGGACGCTGCATCCAGTAGCTTTGATTAAGTCCTCATGGCGTGCAGGAGCATCATGGAATAGACAATACAAAGATAAAAGCAAGTGCTCTACATCCGCATCCCTAAATGCAATGTTTAACACATGCAGACCACAAGAGTAATGTTTAGAGCAGTGTTTCCCAACCCTGGTCCTCAGGGCACACTGTCCTGCATGTTTTCCATGTCTCTGCTTCAGCACACCTGATTTAGATTGCCTCCTCAGGAGGACATCACATGCTGCAGATGCCTGTTAATCACTCATTCATTTAAGTCAGGTGTGTGGCAGCAGGGAAACACTGGTGTTTGAAAAGGCAACATGGAAAACATGCAGGACAGTGTGCCCTGAGGACCAGGGTTGGAAAACACTGGTTTAGAGTGACATGTCCATCTGTTTTTGCATCTCCCGCTGGATCATGTCAAAAACCTTCCAGTTCACATTAGGTCCGTCCATTGACAGCTGGATAAGGGTTTAAATTACAACTTCAGACAATATTTTACACATCTTGTCCACTAAATCTGTAGCAGCATAATGTCCAAGAAATTCAGAGGCAAAATATTTGCTTTCAACTCCTCCTTCCCACAAGCGTATGTGAATGTCCAGTTGTCTTGTCTACAAGATATGGTTCAATGACTCGTCAAATATCACAATGTATGAAATTTGTTCGGATGCTTCTTTTATTAACACTAGAACTCCCAAGGCAGTCATTTTGACTGTTTACATATTTTGATATGCAATTACTTTAGTTAGATTGATCTCATGTTGTAAACTGTTTTGCTCCACAACATCATCACTCTGCATGGCCAAAATGCCAGCCGTCAAACTGACTGTTCGTGGGAATTCTAGTGAAGTTAGAATTCTGGGAGTTCTAGTGTTAAGTGTCTCTTTTTAAAGGGACACTAGTCAGTTTTGGCTTGATTTTAGCACCCCCTAGTGTTCGTTGTTGAAACCGAAAGCAAACATTTTCTCTCCTCGCTGTGCATTCGTCTTTTTAACACCTTAATCTAACTGCTGAAATGTCTCCTCAGCCTTAATTAGTTTCTATGGGAGTTATTCATCACTAAGTTAAACAAATCAGCTGTGTTCATGATCTAAAACATGCAGGAAACGTGCTGGAACCAGACTGCAGAGCCAGGTAGGTCAAGCTGAGTCCCAACAGACCGGACCGGCAACTGTGAAGTTGCAAGTGGAATATTCTGGCCACAGGGGGCGACAGGGGCTGGGTGGCCTTTCATTGACCATGGAAAGGGTCATTTTAGCACATACTGGCTCAAGAAAAGGATTAAAAAAATATTAAAAAGTTGCAAAGTGTCCCTTTAAGTGTCTCTTGTTAAGTGTCTCTTGAAATACGGTGGAAACTTTCAGAGAATCTGCAGATAGTGGCTTTTATAAGCTTTTTTTTCTTGACAAATGTGACCGAGGTGTTTTTGCAAATACTGTATAATTAATACATACTTTGAATTACACAGAGGATTCTGGGGGAGCCCAGTGACAAGGGGTGGGGGGTTGTATCAAATATATAAATATTTGCTATATATTATTGCTTTATAAATGTAAAAAGGTGTAGTGGGATAAATTTACCTTCCTTTTCCTTTTTTTTCTTGTTTTTTTTTTTAACATTTTCCTGTCCTGTTTGTTTCTTATCTTCCTGCATCTCCTCTCAATCCTCCAGAAAAACTGCTGCCAGCACTCATCTGATAATATCACTGCCACAATGTAACACGTGTAATACCATCAAACAGTGCAGTACGTACCAAATAAGCTGTGCTGCTGCATTGTGGCTGTCAGTTCCTTCATCCACGGTGCATATCCTGTTTCAACTCCGTCTGCTTCACACCCGCCAGCGTTTGTTTACTATTTGTGTTATTACAAGCCAACTGGAACAATACCCGACATGAAAAGTGTATGTCGCTACCTACTGTATCGGAGTGGAATGAACTTCATTTGAGACTTTGGTTTTCTAATGCGCATGTAAATGAGGATAAAGACTACCAGCTTATTATCATAAGATCGACACATAAGACATGAAATGTTCAGTTTAAAATGTTCATGAGATATTCAACCCTTAAATCATTTGCAATTATAATCTAGATTTTTGTTTATTTAATTTATCTTGATGTTTAAGTTTACATTTCAGCTCATTGAAGCACTTCAAACACTTTTTTTAACTATGTTTTATACAGTTCTACTTCAATAAAAAACTTTGTTTACTAGATTGTTAATCATTTCTAATATTGCCTTATCAATATTGCCTATATGGACAGAGATTATAAACACAGTGAACCTGTAAAACTGTGATGTTAAATGCAATGTGGTCAAAAAATTGGGTGCGCAGCTCTACCCAAGCTGACCAGAGTGCCCCAGTTACATATAAACAATGCAATTAAACAATTACACTTAAATTATCAACATTTCACCTGCTGCGGCCCCAACGCACATTCTTTCTGCTCTGGCGTAAACCTGAACCGGTCACCTGCTTGTGCTTAATCAAGTGTCTCTATGGAGCTTGGTGAAGAGGTTCTGGACTTTTGCTTCAGACAGACTCGTGGCAAGGCAAGGCAGTTTTATTTATACAGCGCATTTCCTACCCGAAGGCAACGCAAAGCGCTTCATGGCTGTTTAAATGTGATGTTTCAGAGCTCCGCTGACACGCTGGATCCGAAGATCCAAAGCGGGTGCTGGAGTAACGAATTCTACTTCAGCCAGAGTTTTAAAGTCAGGAAACATTTGTCCAAAAGAAATGACCGGAAGTCTACCAGACTCTCTGAAAGAAGGGTTTCCACGTTCCAGTCAGATCTAGAAGCTCTCGACATTTGCGCTCTTGTGCACAATTCTGTCAGACGCGCTCTGAGCTCCTATTGCGCGCCGCTTTGTGCGCACTGCCAGATGTGGAGAATAATGCAGATGCTCCGATGTGAATCTTTACATGATGTTACCTCCGCGATGGATTCTGTGGTAATGGGTAAAATATCTGTGCACCTGCATGAAACATTAACACACTCACGGACAAAAAAATAAATAAACAAGTCGCCTCTTGTAAAAACAACCGTTGAACGGCTCAGCCAATCATGGTTGAATAATTTGTCTAATTGCCCAAACCTACCACACTCTCACCCCTGCTCTGGCATCAAGATCATTCCCCCGCACTTCCCCCTGCCACCCAACATTCGCTGACAAACTATCAGCGCGTTAAAATGGCAAGCCATTTTAATATTAATTCCAGAGTGGATATGTATTCAGATATCTATAATTGTATTGTTCCTAGAGGAAATTAACATTCCAGATATCCATAAGAACAATATTACTGTATACAATGAACATTGTGTGCACCCCCCCCCCCCACCCCCCGCACACATTGGGAGGGGGGCGCGAAAAAATCTATGTATCCTAAGGGGGGCTTCACAGAAAGTAATTGAGAACCACTGACCTAAGGAGAAAATTTAGGTGCACCAGTGCAAAAAGTTAGTCTAGAGCCCTGACATTTTCAGAGAAAAGGGGACATTTGGTCATCCTAGATATAATAAAATTCCAAAACTTTTCCAGGGTCTGGAAATTTAATTTTCAAATTCCATGACTTTTCCAGGTTTTTCATGACAGTACGAACCCTGTCCATTCTCTCACTCGCTGCTTGTGAGCACAGTGGTCAGAACCACTGATCAGCGGAACTGAGTGCCGCTCAACAAAAGGGAGATAGGACAAACCTCCAACCTTATTTGTACTGTTGTTGACAGAAAAACTCAGCAAAGTATCATTTTACCTGCAGTTATTCACTCCTGAAGCAACACAACCTCTATGGGCAAAAAACAAACATGAAAGATGATTAAATTAATCAGGACAGCAGGAACAAATGTTTTGTCTGTTTTTACTTTTTCTACTTCAATTCAAACAATTTTGAATTGTGTGCTTTCGTCACATTTGGCTTGTATTCTATTTAAAATCTCTTCAGCTTTATTGATTTCTGACGAAGCCAACAGGACCACATCATCTGCGAAAAGCAGAGACCTGTTCCTTAGGCCACCAAAACTGATCCCCTCACCACCTTGGCTGCACCTAGAAATTCTTTCCATAAAAGTTATGAACAGATTCGGTGACAAAGGGCAGCCTTGACGGAGTCCAACTCTCACCGGAAACGAGCCCGACTTACTGCCGGCAATGCGGACCAAGCTCTGACACTGGTCATACAGGGATCTAACAGCCCATATCAAGGGGCCTGGTATCCCATACTCCCAGAGTACCCCCCACAGGGCCCCCCGAGGGACACGGTCGAACGCCTTCTCCAAATCCACAAAACACATGTAGATTGGTTGGGCGAACTCCCACGCACCCTCCAGGACCCCCCCAAGGGTATAGAGCTGGTCCAGTGTTCCACGGCCAGGACGGAAACCATATTGCTCCTCCTGGATCCGAGTTTCGACTATCTGACGGACCCTCCTCTCCAGAACCCCTGAATAGACCTTACCAGGGAGGCTCAGGAGTGTGATCCCCCTGTAGTTGGAACACACCCTGCGGTCCCCCTTTTTAAATAGGGGGACCAGCACCCCGGTCTGCCAGTCCAGTGGAACTGCCCCCGATATCCACGCGATATTGCAGAGCCGCGTCAACCAACACAGCCCCACAACATCCAGAGCCTTAAGGAAATCCGGGCGGATCTCATCCACCCCCGGAGCCTTTCCACTGAGGAGTTTTTTGACCACCTCAGTGACCTCGATTCCAGAGATTGGAGAGCCCAACCCAGAGTCCCCAGACTCTGCTTCCACCCTGGAAGACGTGCCGGTGGGATTGAGGAGGTCTTCGAAGTACTCGACCCACCGATTCACAACGTCCCGAGTCGAGGTCAGCAGCACACCCTCCCCACTGTAAACAGTGTTAGTAGTGCACTGCTGTCCCCTCCTGAGGTGCCGGATGGTGGACCAGAATCTCTTCGAAGCCGTACGTAAGTCTTGTTCCATGGACTTACCGAATTCCTCCCATGCCCGGGTTTTTGCCTCCGCAACCACCCGAGCCGCATTCCGCTTGGACTGTCGGTACCTATCAGCTGCCTCCGGAGTCCCACAGGCCAAAAGGACTTGATAGGACTCTTTCTTCAGCTTGACAGCATCCCTAACCACTGGTGTCCCCCAGCGGGTTCGGGGATTGCCGCCACGACAGGCACCGACCACCCTGCGGCCACAGCTGCCGTCAGCCGCCTCGACAATGGAGTCACGGAAAATGGCCCATTCGGACTCAATGTCCCCTGCCTCCCCCGGGACACGTTCAAATTTCTGTCGGAGGTGGGAATTGAAGCTCCTTCTGACAGGTGACTCTGCCAGACGTTCCCAGCAGACCCTCACAACACGTTTGGGTCTGCCAGGTGTCAAACCTGGCAGACCCAAAGGCATCTTCCCCCACCATCGAAGCCAACTCACCACCAGGTAGTGGTCAGTTGACAGCTCCGCCCCTCTCTTCACCCGAGTGTCCAAGACATGCGGCCGCAGATCAGATGAAACGACAACAAAATCGATCATCGACCTGCAGCCTAAGGTATCCTGGTGCCAAGAGCACATATGGACACCTTTATGCTTGAACATGGTGTTCGTTATGGACAAACCATGACGAGCACAGAAGTCCAATACAGAACACCACTTGGATTCAGATCAGGGGGCCGTTCCTCCCAACCACACCTCTCCAGGTCTCACTGTCGTTGCCCACGTGAGCATTGAAGTCCCCCAGCAGAACGAGGGAGTCACCCGAAGGAGCGCTTTCCAGTACCCCTCCAGGGACTCCAAAAAGGGTGGGTAGTCTGAGCTGCAGTTTGGTGCATAAGCACAAACCACAGTCAGGACCCGTCCCCCCACACGGAGGCGGAGGGAGGCTACCCTCTCGTTCACCGGGGTAAACCCCAACGTACAGGCACCAAGATGGGGGCAAGAAGTATGCCCAACCCTGCTCGGCGCCTCTCAGTGGGAGCAACTCCAGAGTGGTAGAGAGTCCAACCCCTCTCGAGGAAACTGGTTCCAGAGCCAGAGACATGCGTTGAGGTAAGTCCAACTATATCTAGTCGGAACCTCTCAACCTCACACATCAACTCCGGCTCTTTCCCCACCAGACAGGTGACATTCCACGTGCCTAGATCTAAATAAATATTTATGTTTTCCGCTCTCTCTCATCGCGGTTCACTCCATTTCTTTCTGTGTGAGGCAGAACAGCAGGATTTCCTCTGATAGTAAGTAATATTTGCAGTAACATGGAGTGCATCATGCAATTCTTCGAAAAGCTTGTTTTATGTACTTTTAGAAACCGTTGGAGTCATTTTATTTCAATCAGCCATTCAGAAGTTATGAACAAAAATCACACTGCTAGTGATGTGACATTCACGAACGAATCGAATCTTTTGAACAGGTTTTCAAAGTGAACAATGAGAGTCGAGTCCTTGTACAGAACTGTTCATCTTGTCTTTCAGTAAACCCCCAACCCCGAAATCCGTGAGAGGACCTCTGCGTGTGTGTTTGTAAGGGGGGTGCGGGGGTGGCTTACTGGAAGACAAGAAGAGAGGACCTCGGCGGAACGCTAACCACTCCACCTCCACTTGTTTCACGGATATCGGAGGGACACGTTAGCCCACCCGCCCCTTTTCACGGCTCCGCCTTGTTTAAAAGACTGGCTCTTTCGAATAGCTCTTTGAGGTAAATGACCAACAAATGAACGGCTCCCTTCAAAGTGCCATAAGTCCCATCACTAAACACTGCCTTTGCTGTCCAGTTTAAAATACATCCAAACTGCAGACATTTTAGCTCTCCTGAGGCAACACGTTAGCTCTGTTAGCCTGCTAGCTAACATGAAATCCCCACTTGTCTTAGAGTGTGTGACGATGTTGTGTATGTTACAATGAAAATTCATGTTGTGGAACTTGTTAAAATTAAAACTAAGCTATTGTTTTTCTGTTTGAAAATCTCTATGAAAATAAAAACTTTTGTCTTGTTCTGTTTGAAAATCACGTGATTAGGCCTGATTTCCAATCACGTGATCGGATCGAAGCATCCCTACTTTTAACCAACACTGGCTTTGCATAAAACTTACGTCATAAAATAACATAACGTTCACATCAATGTGGCTTAATGGCCTCCACTACAAAGGCTAAACACAAACTGAGTGACTACATCCTAAACTATTGACTGCGCTAAAATGCTCATTTCCCCATGGAGCATCAGAGAGGCAATAGCCTCCAAGTAGTCCATTTACATTTTACATTTAATGTTTTACATTTTTTTCAACAAGTGCAATTTTGTATTTTCATCATTTAAATGTATACCAATTTAATTTAATGCAGATATATTTAAAGATTTTCAAAAAAGACCAAACAATTAAGCCTCATTCCTAATTGAACAGGTAACTTAGCCCAAAGATGATGATAGATTAGAGTACACAGCAAATTGCTTTACAGCCCCCCATGAGAACACTTTCCTGTAAAAGTGCTAAGTGCTACAAGGAAGGCGAGATGAGCAGCTACCACTTTGAAAAACTGGCAGAGAGGGGCTGCTGAATTTGACCTCACAACAAAGCCTGAGCTGTGCAGAACAAAAGCAACAGAACGAAAACGCTGTCATAACATTGGTGTGATCAGTCATCCAGGTGAAATTGAAAATGTTGGAGTTGTAAAAACATCAGTGTTGTGAGCGAAGCCTACACATGTTGGGTATCCAAAGTCAGCAGGTTTACTGCAGCACCCATAGCCAGTCGATCCTCCCTTTAACAGCATGTGTTTGAATCTCGACCATCTGCACAAAAGTGTAGTCTGGTGTCCTGTCAAACCACAGCACCACACCCTCGGTAAGCTTTAAGCCTGCCACACACGAGAGCCAATAGCTGAGCTACCGGTCATTCGAGGCCGTTTGCTCAGCAGATTACTCGCTGTGTGCGCCTAATTTTCACTGAGTTTTCTGCCTCACGAGACGCTGAGGTGAAAATCAAACCGGTTTGATACTTTCTGCCCCACGGGGGGCAGAAACTCGCCGTGTGCGCACTACGAGAGCAGTCGGCTGAGCTGAAATCTTCCAAATGTTGCTACAGCAAGTTAAGCTGCTGAAGGACACTTATTCAAATGTAGATGCACAACTGAGGTCTGTGCACAAGTATGACTGCTTTGTTAACATCTGAAAGGCAGCTATATCAAGGCTGTTGTGACCCCATCTTTTCACATGCAGCTGTAGCAAGTTAACCTGCTAAAGGGCACTTATTCAAATGTAGCTGGACAGTTGAAGCCTGCCTTTAAGTTATCCTGCCTTCTTCCCCCACAATTTTTTGAGTTGCAATAGAAAATCAGAAGTTGTATGTGCATGTTATGGTTTACTGATCTAATAACACAATTCTTTTCTGTTGTTCTACTGTAATAACTGGTGATGAAAATAAATAATGATCAATAAGATGTATTTGTATTTTATAACTGTTTATTCAGTTAAACATAAATTCTGACCTGTAGCCCTACAAAATAGGTCATGATAAACTGTTTACAGTCAGTAACTTTGTGTCAATCAGTCCAAGCTCTATTTGTCCTTCTTCCACCAGTCACTCAAGCAGACCAGCTTGTTCACATTTTCTGGTGACAAACTAGATCTCCTCTTCTGCACAATATGGCCTGCTAAAGAAAAAAGTCTCTCGCATGGGACAGTTGTAGCAGGAGTAGGGGTGGGAATTGATAAGTTTTTATCAATATCAATGGCATTGTCGATTCTGTCTATCGATCCAATTCCTTATCAATTCCCTTATCAATTCCCAAATAGTTCAATAGGTGGCAGAAAATGTATCGCGCCCAGTTTCCTGCATTATAACTGTCAGTGTATTTATGATAATCAATTGTACCTGATATCGTTTGGAAAAATCATTCCAAATGTTCTCCTTTATGCTCCTTGTGAAGGCAGAGTCATCTTGCTGTAGTTTTTGCATGATGGTAAAAATCTCACCACAGGTCGGACTTTAATCGCTGGAGTCTGCTAGTGTGGAGATGTGTATATAAGGTAGGGTGACCATATTTCCATTTCCAAAAATGAGGACAGGGGATCTGTGGCTACCAATGACGCCACACAAACCACGTTGGGACCCATTTTTTTTTTCCCGGTGTTCTATCAGAACACCTGGCTTAGAACTAAAGTATCAGATTCTGCCAACAAAATGGCTCTAGAACAATTTATATGTAAACCGAGGTGTTTTTGCAAACACTATAATTAATACTCCTGGGCAGGGTTTGAATTACACAGAGGATTCTGGGGGAGCCCAGTGACGGGGGTGGGGGGGTGGGGGTCTGTTTGCCTTGGCCCCCAAAACGCCTTGATACGGCCCTGGATGTGGGACTGAATTTTGAAGGTGATCTGGGTTGTATCAAATATATAAATATTACACGCTTATTAATTATTGCTTTATGAAGGTCAAAAGATGCAGTGGAATAAATCTACTAACATTTTCATTTTCAAGAACTTTGTTTAGTTTTCTTGTTTTTATTTGAATATTTTCCTGTCCTGTCTGTCTCTGATCTTCCTGCTTCTCCTCAATCCACAAGAAAAAAAACGTTTCCTGGCTTTCTCCTGATTCACCTCGAGTTACTTTTGAACTAAACAGGTCAAATTAATCTACTGGCTGAAAAACAGTGGAGTGTGCGCTGGCGGCCGCGCAGGTGAGGTGAAATCACCTGAGCACAGATGAAGCGCTCCGCTGCGGAGTGCGTCAGACACGAATACAAGATACGATTAAAAGACAGAAGTACCAGATTATATGAACGGACATGAACGATCGCGTGTTAATTATATTTTTGGTGGCGCCACTTTGAGAGTGTTACTGTGGCCGTGCGCAGCTGCCCGGCGCGCATCAATAATCAGCATTATCTGTCCTCTCCGCTCAAAAAAATCCCCGGTGCGCTGAGCGTCCATATAAATAATGTAATATAGGTAGAAACAGGATCTTTTTTCGGGCTTCCCCTGGGTGTGTAGGTTGACGGCTTCCAGCTCCCTCGTAATTCAAAGTCGGCTCCTGCCTGCGTAAGCTGCGCAACGTGTGTGGTGACGTCATTTGCGCCGCCTGGAATTGATAAGAGAATCGTTTGCAAAAAGGGCGAACGATTCCTAGGAATTGAAACAATGGGAACCGGTTCTCAACAAGAACCGGTTTTCGATTCCCACCCCTAAGCAGGAGTTCCCAAATATTTACAGGCAATGTGGGCCATCTTACCATACACAGCCGTGTGCTCTGACCACCACTTCAGTGGACACTGATCTGAGCTGGCACTGGGCTCTACCTTGTACCTCTCCACAGTGTTGTCTGCTTGTGTGTCCTCATCTGATTCTGAGTCTGATTCCATTAGTAGCAGGGCTGGTTTCTTCTCAGGGTTCTCCTCTCTGAGTGGCTTCAAAGTAGGTTCTTTTCCTTTCACCAGTTCAAGTAGCTTTGCCCACACTGGCTCTCTCTCTGCTCTGGGAAGCACTTGAGGTCCTTAAATCATGGATCTAGGGCAGTCGCCACCTTTGATGAATAAAATATAATGACTATTATTGATGATAATTTCACTTTCCAAATCCAACCTCCATATTTCTTCATGACTCATTCATCTATTCATTGACCGATCTACTGGCTTAGCAGTCTATAATGGTCAAACAATGCAGTTATCTTCTGTGTCTGACATACCTTAAGCCATTCCAGGTTTACGTTCTCCCTCCGCTGGTTGAAGTCCTTGGTGAAGGCAGCCTTGAATCGTACACTATAGGCAGGATCATCATCTGAGATCTTCATCGCGTGCTGGAGGTGGCACAGGGCAGGTAGAACCACAGAGCAGGATACATATTTATCCCCACCAAGCAGCTCAATGATGTATCTACACACACGCACACACACAAAGAGAGTAATAAATAATTAATGACTAATTTAACTCAGATTACACATTTTTAAAGTTCTTAATCACATTACATTTAAGGGTAGGTGTTTCTTAGATACAACGTGACATTTAAATTAACTTGTATGCCAATACATGAACACGCTATCTTTGTAGACCGTACCTGAATGGCTCCAGCAGTTTCTCCAGCTTTGCTAGTTTCTCATATTCAGCATTTGTTGGGAGAGCCAGATTGTGCTTCTGCTGAGACAGCATTGTGTGCAGTGCGTCTCTGTTGCCTCTCATGCGCTTGACCACCTCGAGGGTGGCATTCCACCATTTTGGAACATCTTGCACGAGTGGCTCCTGTTCTTGTCCAAGAGAGGCTTGCTGGGCGTTCAGGTTGTCCGAGTTTGCCGGACTGTGTTTGAAATGTCCGACCACATTACGGCACTTGGCCAGAGCACCATCAAAACCACTTTCCCGAAGTGACATTACAATAGCTCTCTGTATAACATGTGCAACGCAGAGCAAATGCTTGAATGGCAGTATCCTCCCTGTTGCCACCATATTACGAGCGTTGTCTGTTCCAATAGTGGTGATTTTGTCAGCTATCCCCCACTGATTAGCGAGAAACTGCCTGGCACACGCTTCTGCAAAATGACGCTCCTCTGTTTTCATCACACCTAACAGACAAAGATCAGAATAAGTTCACTAGTATTAGTAAACAACTAGCAATCATCAAGAAGCAAACATAATGTTGTGGCGGTAATTTGTGGCGTCATGCTAGTTAATAAGTAGACTAATTCAATTAAGCAACAGCTTTCCTGTTGTGTTGGCGGAGCTAAATAAATGATTAAATAAACAAACAAATCATAATATGTTGTCGCTTATTATTGTTACATAATAAAATGTGCTTTTATAACTGTTGTAAATCAAACTTGAGGTCTTGCTGTTGTGCCGAATATCCGCACTGGTGAACGACCAAATCACACCAGTGTGGATATTCAGCACAACAGCACTCCCTCTCGTGTGATATGAAATTTAAAATTACATAACGTAACCTACCTAAAGCGAAGGAGTGAAGTTCCCAGCTGGCGTCGATGAGGTGTGCAGTAACGCCGAGGTACTTATCGTTGTTAACAGATGTCCAATGGTCCCCAGTCAGTGCTACACATTTCACCCCTACCAACTTCTCATCTTTTGCAGCTTTCTCTGCGGCGTGCTGGTCATGTATTCTCCTCATAATAGTTCGCCTCCCAGGTAGTTTGTAAGATGGGTCACCTGTGGCCGCCTGGAGAACAAGCTCGAGCCCATCATCTTCGACCACGCTGATGGGGCGGTAGCTGGTGGTAATCCACTGAAGCCTCTTTTATAAAACAATGCCGCCAATTTGCCGCAACGCTGATGCGGCATCTGGGAGCCTAAGGTCGTTTATAAGAGCTCAGACCATGGCGGTAATGTTGCGCAATCATGTCAGTTTTATAAAAGATTACGCAATGGCGGCAAAAAGGAGGTATGGGGGCGGTCTCTACGCTGTCGCGGACTTCCGTGTATTTTGGACATAACTTGCTTTTTATTGCGATCGAAGCCGTGCTCCTTAAGTTTTTTCCCCCAGTCAGCTACAGGTGTGTGCTCCACCATCCCTGTGGGCTGTCAGATGATCTGAGCTGCAGATCTAACGGAGAGAAGCTCCCGGCGCTCTGCATCGCTCCAGTTTATCATCTCAGCTGGTTCTGTTTACAAAAACAAAACTTATGGTTGTGTTTACTTTCATTTTCAACATAGTTCCCGGCCGGAGCTCGGCATTAATTCATTGCGTGGTCATGACACCACCCTCTTTTGCGCCAAGGCTTAATGTGCGTTTATAAGACCGGCTAAGCCGTAATATTACCGCAATATTACTACCAAGCGCGGCGGCACGAATGCCGCAAAATTCCCACAACGTGATGCCGCCATGGCGAGTTCATAAGAAACACGTTGCGGTAATATTACGCTGATTTGCCGGCACAGTGTGTCTTATAAGAGGCTTGAGTGAGGAGATTAGTCAGCTTGGCTGATAGAGCTGTGCTGACGGGCTTGCTTCGGTTGCACTCAAACATAGTAGTTTGACGAACACGACTCTTTCCCTGCGCTACGCCAGTGCTTGTCCCGGCATCTTCTGCTAAGGCAGTGGTTCTCAATTAGTGGGGCGCGCCCCCCTAGGTGGTACTTGAGACTGGAAGAACTCCTACAGTAAACTAATTCCGCATTGCACAAGGTGCAAACAACTTTAGTCTTATCGAGGTTTCCATTGGGAAGCTTCTTAAAAATAAATTTTCCCGGAAGCAAACCCGGCATCTTCACAGCTGCATCCATGTCAGCATGTCACATTCGATGTGGTAATTAGTGAGCCTACACTAGGGATGGGTACCTTTGACATTTGAATCGATACGGTACCAATTCCCGGTACCTATGAATCGATACCGGTACTTCACGGTACCTATTTTCGATACTTTTGAGTGTTTAATAATTATTTAAATCTCATTTTTAATTAAAAATTTATTTTTTCTCAATATATAACCATATTTGATAAACATAACAATAAATAACATACAACTGTTTGTATTTTGTCATCGTAGTGTTGTACAAAATTCTTCAATATGAAAACCTTTAACCACAACTGTTTCTAAATGATGCAGAAACTAAAACCCAGCTCCATGTGCTCCTATTCCTCTCCTTTCCCCTCTGGACAAATTGTGTGATGGTGCGTCCTTGTAGTATTAGAAACTGCTGTGAACTAAATTTACTGTGTATCTTCATTCATTTTGCCGTTCTTTTTCAAACAGTTGATTTTTCCTACTCGGAAGTCGGAATTTCCGAGGAGGAAGTGAACGCACCATTAGCTGATAGCAATGTTAATGCTAGCTAAAATATCAAGCTAACACTATCTTAAACATAAACGTTTATTTTGCTGCTGGAGCAGATTAAGATGATGATGCCTCACTTAGATCGTTGTCGCTGGTTTCATCATCACCCAATCACCCACTGCATTTAGTGAAGTGAAGCCAAACTTTATAGCACGTTCGCTTTCTCCTAGTCGAAATTTCCAAGTTCCGAGGAGAAAGCGAACGCACCATTAGCGGGACAGGAGCTAAAATATCAAGTTAACGTTATGTTAAACAGTTTATTTACCTGCTGGAGCAGATTAAGACAATGATGCCTCACTTATATCATTGTTGCTGGTTTCTTCATCACCCAGATAGCCATCCCATTTAGTAAAGTGGACCCAAACTTTAGAGCTCTTCCTCTGTGCCATGCTGCTTGCTCTGTTTACAGCTTGCCTGCAGCGACTAGCGACTTTCCGCTCAATCACCGGTGAAACACTTCTCGAGGGGGGAACACATATCGACATAGCACTGGCGCTGCTGTCTATTTTGGCAAATTGCTGTCTCGCAAGTTCTCGTTAGGCCAGGTACCGAAACAAGGCACCGTTTCTTGTCATGTGAACCGATGCTCGGTCGGTTTGACGGAATTCGGTCGGTGCCTTAAAAAGTACCGGTTCCGGTACCCATCCCTAGCCTACACAGATCATGTCTGCCGTTCTCGCCCTCAGATATACATCCACGCCAGGCATACATCCGTGCCAGGTATACATCCGCGCTAGTGAAAGTCATCATAGCTTACTTAGTATAGACCCAGATCCCAACCCAACTTTGAGAATAGATTAACGGTGCTATTTTTTTCGTCGCCTGATAAGAGTCTGCGCATCACTCAGCACGTTAACGCCGATAACGGCTCACCCCTAATACAGATATAAAGTTCTTTTAAAAATTTTTTTTAATTTTTTATTTTTTATATAGTATTTTTTTGATATTTCACTCAAGACAAATGCTTTTGGGCTTGTACAGCTTCAGGGTCGACCTTCTTTTGAATGTAATGATTACTGGATCCAAGGTGGGGACCATAGATGTTTGGAATATGTGAAATAGTCATATAGATTATGTGACGCACGTTTAGTTTCAGTTTCACTTTTACTGCAGCTGCCGGAATTTGTGGCATTTTCTTTACATTCCCACTACATTTTTCACCATTAGCTGTGTTTTTACCATCCTTTCTACAACCAGCGTGTTTCGAACACGGTGGAATAAGCCTCGGATCATGTGTGTGCAGCCTGTTTACTCTCATGAAGCACACACACTCTCTGTTGCTGCGCACTGCAGCAGCGTCAATTCTCTCTCAATGGACGAGTGAAACTTCATCTGAGGGTGAAAATTCCTCTTCAGAATTAGAGTCAACCATACCAGACAAAGAGCTTTGTCAACAATGAACATAGCTGCCAGCATTGTAAGTTTTTCCTCTCTAATATTCGCCCTCTGTGTGCTTCGCATGTCCCCTCCTCTCCCTGTCAGGAGTGTCCCAGCAGGAGGCGGTTTTCAATGACAATGACATTTGTAATCATAAGAACTGCTCAACTGGACTTTATTTCCTACAAAATGGTCACAACTCTACTAAACTTGCTTTATTTCTTCATACAACATCACCTAACACATTCACGTTATGATTTGGTGATTTAGGTTTAGCCCCGCCCTCTTTGTGACACTTGGCTATAAATAACACATGCATGCTCCCATTCGTACCAAACTTCACATAGATGATCTTTGAAATTTAATAACTCCTACAAACAAGGTCACAACTAAACCAAACTTGCTGTCATCAAACAACAGCAGATAACACATTCACATGCTCAGTTATTAAAATCATATTAGCTCCGCCTCCTCAGATATGGCTGGCTCTGTATTGACCATTTGCACATGTCGTCACGACACTCATGGGACCGCCCCCTTTGCCATGATTGTCGGCAAAAAGACCGTTTACACACATTGAAACTGCGGTAAAGCTAGTCAAAACAAGCCCGTTTGTAGCCTTTTGTTGCTTTTATTTAGTTGATTTTACAGTAAAATGATAATAGTTGGCTGTGCGGTTGGCTGCACTAACAGACAAGGATGTAAACTCAACTTGTTTTGTTTTAAATAACTTTGATGGAGACTGAGGACAGAGAGGAACCGCAGCGATCAATAAAATGAACTAGCAGCCCTCAAAGTATTTCTGGATTTGCAGCTAACATGTTTTACTGGGTAAGATTAGCTTTTATATATTTCTTGGGGAAGACAGGGACTGGGATAAATGTGATGTGTTTATAATTATTGATCATCCTAATGGATGGATGGATATTTCACCATGTAGAACACGTGGTACCGTCCACTGTAGTGAAATGCGAGATAATTATTTACAATAATATTGTTTCGGTGTAGGATTACGTGTTAGAATTGCAGTATTTTTTAGTATGATGAGCGTAATCGTTATGAGATATCTTGTCTCATCCCATGTGAGAGTAGCATCTGAACCCGGTGACCCCACCAGCAACAAAAACTGGTAGGATCCAGACTTTTAAAGTTTTTTTCTTAATTAGCTCGAGTGTAAAGTGAAGCGCTGTTTATCACATAATGTCATAAATCCAGCGGGGTGAATTCTGGCAAACTCGGCAACTTGTTTACATCAGTGAACAGCAGCAGGGAGAACGTAAGCTAGCGTTCATAAGCTAGCTAACACGTAACTTTAATAAATACTGTTCTCTATGAGCCCCAACTAGTTGCGCTAAATCTTCCCACAAGTGGACTGGGCTTGAACTAGTTGAAGCCAGGCTAAACATCGCAAAAAACGACAAAAACAAAAAACTATTTCAGGCGCTACTTTCCCCTTTATTTAGTACTTGTGTCACTCACTGTTTACATGCTTTTGCCAACCAATGGGGCGGACCCACGTGATTAGGTGACGTAGGTGCAAATGGTCAATAACACATGCATCTAAATGATCTGTGTCCACCTTAGAACAGCTAATGTTGATTTATTTGATTTTTAAAATAGCGCCCCCTAGATTTTTCACACAATTTTAAACACCGGTAGTGGGAGCTCAGCAGAGCACTAATGACTGTTTTAGAGGATCACCCATTACACCAACTACTGGTGACATGCACAATTTTTTAGCAAGCTTATAGGACAATATTACTTTTTGTTCTTTTTATAGAACATGTTGAAGAAGGTTTGAAGTGCTGATGAAGCAGCTGTGCACATTGGCTTATGACATATGGCCACTATCTTGCGCCAGTGGGCAGGCCCCTTTCAAAATTTCTTCAGAAATTTTCTAGTTTGAGTTACTGTTGCATTTCTATCAGCCCGAACCAGTCTGGACATTCTCATCTGACCTCTGGCATCAACAAGGCATTTTCACCCACAGAACTGCTGCTCACTGGAGGTTTTCCCTTTTTCAGACCATTCTTTGTAAACCCTAGAAATGGTTCTGCGTGACAATCCCAGAAGATCAGCAGTTTCTGAAATACTCAGACCAGCCTGTCCAGCACCAACAACCATGCCACGTTCAAAGTCACTTAAATCACCTTTCTTCCCCATTCTGAAGCTCAGTTTGAACTGCAGCGGATCGTTATGACCATGTCAACATGCCTAAATGCATTGAGTGGTTGGCTGATTAGTCATTTGCGTCAAGGAGCAGTTGGACAGGTGTACCCAATAAAGTGGTCGGTGAGTGTATATTAGGGTTGGGCATCGAGAATCGAGCATCGATTGGAACCGGGAACAGTCAGTTTTTCCCGGAATCATTCAAATATTTTACTTTCGATTCCTAGTTTTGATTCCCAGTCCGCCGACCGGAAGTAGAATCCGCCGGAAGTGTTTGCGTTACCGCGCAATCATGAAAAATATGCAGCTGCAGAGATGCGGAGGCGTTCTAAAGTGACTTTAACCGGAAAAAAACGTGATGCGCAAATTCTAATGCCTTTCAGAGCCGACTATACCTGCTGATCAGCTGACCTGTCGCTCCCACTGCAGCTGCAGAGACCCTGAGTGCAGCATCGCGTCTCCCCCTCTTCTCTCACACTGTGCGGCGCTCAGCGGCAAAAATGTAAACAAACACGTCTGCCGAACTTTTACTCCGTGAAAGTGATAAGCTTTGCATCCTGCAACGAAAAATACAGCACAGAGGAAGCTTGTTAAAACGCGTCATCACCGTAGATTTAATACGAGTTTAGAAGAACAAACTCAGGGCGGAGTGAGGTGAGTTTACATGTCTCACTGCAGAAATAAAAACGACTGATACAGCTAATCTCCACTAACACCCACTAGGAGCCGATGCGGCAAACAAATAAATAAATAAAATAATGATAATAATAATAATAATAATAAATCTCCCATAATACATCTCAACACTCTAAGTTGTGAGATTACTTTTTGCTTTTCTGCACTATTTAGTCTGTGGAGAGTTTTAGTTTTTAAAATCTGCTAGATGGTCACTGACAGCAGCTACATTTAAGTTTCACTTATAATCAGTCATCCTGGACATGATCATCCTGAGAGTTTTAGCTGAACACAGATAGACTTTTTTTGGTTATCTTGAAGACATTTAGCCTCTCATCCTAGAGGCTACTTCAGTTCCAAGACTTTGTAGGAGGCTGAGTTGTGGTCAGAAACAAACACACTGATTGCCTGACTGATTGAAGTATTTTTTTTCTTTCTTGAAAACATGTTTTTGTCTAAGTCAGGGGTCGGCAACCCAAAATGTTCAAAGGGCCATATTGGACCACAAAAACAAAAAACAAATCTGTCTGGAGCCGCAAAAAATGAAAAGCCTTATATAAGCCTTATATGAAGGCAACACAGGTTGTAAGTAGGGATGCACCGATACCACTTTTTTGGAAAACGAGTACGAGTACTTGCATTTCAGTACTCACCGATACCGATACTGAGTACTTAATAAAAACATGATTTTAATTTACAGATAACAGCTTAAGTTGTATACTTTAACAAAAAAACAAGGCACTCGTTTGGAATTAAGAACATTTAAAATGAAAACATCTCCCTGCTCTGAGCTGCAGCTGGGGCCTTGGGGGTGGGCACTCGGCGCCTGTGATTAACCCCTTACACGCCGCTCAAACAGACATTTCTCAGACCGTGGTATCGGTCCCCGGTATCGAGGGACTTTTAACGAGTATGAGTACTTTAGAAAATGTGGTATCGAGGCCGATACCCGATACCGGTATCGGTGCATCCCTAGTTGTAAGTGTATATTAGCTATATTAGCCTATTATCAAAATGACTAAGTAGGCTACAAATACATAATGAGCATTCATGATTAAAAATTTATTTCCCTGCAGCATCCTGGAGAGAATGACACACCACGTGACTCTGTAAGGCAAGTATTAACTTTTCCTCCATGTTTACCCGGAGATGTACTGAGAAGCATCCTGTCCCCTCATTGGTCAGTCAATGAAACCTCCGCTGATTGGTCCTTGTCCAAGCGACAGCGGTGAAAAGTTGAAGTTTTTCCAGGTAATCCTTCCGCGTCGACAATGAAAGCAAATAATTCGGTCCATTCTTCCTTGAATCCTCTGTTCTCATCTTTCTCTTTTTCCCTTTGGGATCCATGGCCCTGACACACCCACCGGTTTATTTACATCCATCTGCCTGGCACGGCGCTGCCATATATCTATGGGCGCTGCACTGAAACGTGTGTCGCAGGCTATGACGCAAATTTTTATTGACATAAATGTTAAAAATTTATATTTATTATGCACATTTTTACAGCATTGGAAAACGTTAATGTTTGTCCTCCTACAGAAACCATATTAAAACAAAAAATATATCCCCCATCCATTTTCATACAATTGTGAAGAAGCTCCAGGGAGCCACTAGGGGTCACTAAAAGAGCCGCATGTGGCTCTAGAGCCGCAGGTTGCCTGGTCTAAGTTAAGGTGACGTTATTGTTCATAGAATTAAAATTCATGTTGAAGTTCAAACTATTTCATCAAGTAAGACCTATGGTCAGCTGGCTCCTTTAAAACATTTTTTTGGACCCTGCATCTTGAAAGAATTGGAATCGAGAATCGATAGGAACCGGAATCGAAATGAGGAATTGGAATCGGAACCGGAATCGTTCAAATTCAAACGATGTCCAACCCTAGTGTATATAGTAATTATGAAATTAGTAAAAGTAACCACATTGACTGAATGAATGAATCATAATATAAAATCTGCACTATTAAGTGTAACATCTCAACTATTACAAAGAAATAACTGGAAACACTGAGTAATGCATTATGGGTGTGAGTGTACATCTATTATCATAAACAATCATTCAACTAATTAATAAAAGTAGATATCTGACATTGCCAACTTCCTAAATTTGACCCTAGACTACTTTTCCAGTTTTAGGATATAAATAACAACACTTGTAAGCAGGCCCGGAGTGGCTAATCGGGAGGGTCTGGAGAATTCCCAGTGGGCCTCATGTTTGGGCCGCATGGGCCGGTGTTATCTTTTTTAAAATTATTTTATTTTTATTTTTCTGTGCCGGTGTTCAGTCATGGCACTGGGGCCGCCAGGCTGATTTCATTCGCTCCCTGTTGCTATAGGGCTGCGTGCCTCTGAATCCACCTGCAGCTCTCGTTTTTTTTCCTTGCAGGCGCACAGAGCACCACGTAACACGCAGTGCACTCGGCCGGTGGTGATGGAAAGATGGAAAGTAAAAAGAGCAAGGGTGGCACGGAGAAGGCAAGAATTAAAAAGAGGAAAGCGCTGGAAACAGATACAGCTCAATGTACAAAAATGAGCCCCTTTTTCTCTCAAACAAGCTTGCGGTCTACGTCAGATGACGATGAAACGGGTATGGCAAGGTATTAAACTTTACCTGCTAAACCAGTGCTTTAAGTGGGCCGGTACGCACCGGCACGTCTTATTTTTACCTCTCAGCGTACTGGAACTTTTTTCCCACATGAGTGCCGGTACTTTTTCCAGTCATTTATTAGTTGAAATCACCAATATTTCTGCAAAAATATATGTCCGTCTCCAAGTAAAAACCATCCACAGTGCCCCCAGCGCCGCTGACCCGCCCCTCCCGAGAACACACGCTACAAGAGGGGCCTCATTTTGCGCATTAGGATGCATTCTCTCCAAATGCGCAAAGGCGCATTCCGTGAAGCGCACCGCGCCTACAGCACCGTCAGCCCAGGCAAGACGAGCAAGAGAGAATAAAGACAAGTTATCCAACACCGTGCACGTTTCCTCAATGACTGACAACACGCAGCATCTGACCGACTGTGGTCAGATGTGCCGACAGAGAGGTGGATCCATGTAGGTGGAGAGGCAATATAGATCAGGAGCACAAAGAAAAAGTCATAACCAGAGGAGAGTGTTGTACAAAAAAGAAAAACTTTGAGGGCATAAACATCCCAGCTTCTGTTCATGAGACAGAAGATATAATAATTGTGTCTGGATGTGGAGAATAAATTATACAGCAGTCCTGGTTATCATTTATGAAAAGTCTTGTTAAATAAACATTCACCTCTGTCTGATATTGTCTTAGGTTCATAGCCTTTCAATCCATGCTAGCAATATTATTATTATTGGTGTATATATAAATAATATGAAAACATCCATACATACTGGGCAGGTCTGACTGTCTGTCTGGGGGGGGGTGTTCCTATATTAATAGTTGCTGTAATCTTATTTACAATAATTTATTTGTTTAATTTCCCATTTAGACCAGAACAAATCTTAATCTGCTAGTATGATGGATTTCTGGTCATAACAGGGTCAATGCTGAGGTTAGAGGTGAACCCTAGCTCTCCCTGTTACAGTTGCTTCTGCTGAGTGAAGTTTCTCAAACTGAGGCTCATCTATAGTACAACAAGAACATTTGAATGGTCTGGCTATCATAAGTTCAGTTCAGCATATTGCAACACAGCATCAGATGATCAGATAATAGGTCATGAAGAGGGCCGGTCTGGGTCTGAAACTCCAGGGCTGAAAATGTGTCCCACTCCGGCCCTGCTTGTAAGATAACCACAGTGCCCAAAACTTACATCATGGACTTCGGCATTTCATGAAAGCAAAGGCGTCAAGAAGTTTACTCTGAGACAATTTCCCGGTACAAAAAGTTCTTTCTAAGTGGATTTAGTTCACTTCAAAGAATGTGTAAGATAAAATAAAAGAGCTGACCCATGAAAGAAGCAAAAATATGTTATATTTTTACCTGAATCCCCGGTAGTCCAATCTGAATAGGGGAGTGAGCCATGGCATCAAGCAAAGCTGACGCCTTTCTCGTCTCTCCAGCTCTCCTTGTCAGCGGAGAAGAGATAAACTCCTTGACACCTCCTCCGAAAGCAGATAACTCTGTAAAGCCGGTGAAAGAATATAACAGAGACGTGACTTATTTCATTAAAAACTAAACAGACTTTTCTGCTTCGTGGAGCTAGGCGTCTTCTCCCAACTCGCCTTCCGCAGTTACAGAGAGCTAATGCTAGCTGCCTGTTAGCGGTTAGCGGAGTAGCGGTTTCTTTGCAGTCTCTTGGCGCGTGCGTGTCAGTCAGTAGTCCGCTGATGAAGCAGAGGTCCGTTCGGATGTAAACAGGTATATACGGAAGTGTGTGGACGTAACGTTTGTTGTTCTATTATGGCATCATTTTTTTTCTCCGTCTCTCGGAGCCATCTTGGTTGTTATATTCATTTTTCGTTGGAACAATCAGGAAGAGCAGACTGCGTAGTTGACGTTGTTCAGTACTTTCGAGACACGAACAAAACGTTAGTCTTTGTCCAGATAAGCCGAGCGTTTAGCGTTTGTAACAACCGTAGAATCACAGAATCTGGAGAGCAGCGGCGACAGGCACGCCATCGTTCACGCAACCGGAAGTTGTCAAACAGGCTACGTAATAAATGTGTTAAATATGAATGAGGAATTCAAATGATTCAAACGGTTTTTTTATTTTAAAAAAAGAACACTATCGGTTTTGAAAAAAACAATAAATTTATGCTAAAAAAAAGGTCAGACACTGTCAAAGACATAGGGTCCATCTCTCTTGCTGCTGTGCGCACCACTGACTGTAGAAAAGACGCGGCGGCCATCTTACTTCCGACAGCTGCCCCCTTTCGTGTGCATGTACTACTTAGGTAACTCTAACGTGCTCAAATTTCAACCAATTTTCAAACGGTTTGATTTGCTATAAACGCCAGAGATGTGGCTGTGAAATATGACGGATTTGGCCCGTTAATTTAAAAATGTGCAAGTATGTTGTCTCAAGCCTATGTGTTATAAGGTTTGTAATAATGCAACCCGCTTGTAAACCCGTTAAGATTTCATCGAGTTAAGAGTGTTTTTGTTTAAATTGTTCACTCACCTTCCATCTGCTATCATTGAGAACGGAACGTAGGCTGTCCGAAGTAAGATGGCCGCCGTGTAGGGACGCTGCCGACTCCTAGGGTGTGTCCGAATTATCCAGGGGTTGCGTGCTCATGAGTTCGGATTTTTCTCACGTCCTCATATGCGTCCTCATTCCACCCGAATTTTGAGGATGGGTCCGGCGTATCCTCGAGAAGGGTATCGCTGCAGACCCGGCGACACCAGCTTGAGGCCGACACCACTTTCAGGATTATACTGTTTTTGAGACAGCGCCGCCCCCCCTGTCTGCCAGGACAGCATCATTCCATCACGGACCAGGGTGAGTTACAACAACGACAAAGACTGGTTTTCCCCAAAAGCTGTGGTTAGAGAAGAGAGAAGCCTTTAAAAGTGGGGACAAGGACTCCTACAGAGACGCTAAATACAGGTTCAGTAAAGAACTGGTCAAAGCTAAACACCAGCATCATGACAAAATGCAGCAGCAAATCTCTGAGAACGACCCGGCCTCTGTGTGGAAAAGTTTCAGAAGCATCACAAACTACAAACCCAGAAGCCCCGCCTCCACTGATAATCTGCTCCTGGCAAACAACCTAAACAATTTCTATTGTCGGTTTGATGAGCCATCAGGCAGGTCTCACACCTCATCCAGTCCCAACAATAGAGACATTGGCCACCCACCCCCCACTCCAGAGCCATCACCATGTGGAATTTACCCTCAGCACCCTCCTCCTCACCCCCCACCCAGGAGGTCTTCCCATCACACACCTCCACCACAACCCTACACACAGAGGCGCTGCAAGGGTCTCTTGGGGCCCCAGGCAAAAATTTTCAAGGGGGCCCTCAAACTAGGTTTCATCATACATATAGAATCCAACACTGACTGAACATTTCTTTATTACAAAGTGCATAATAGCCTTTTTTTAAATGTAAACAATTAGCATGTGCATTTTAAAATTATAATTGTGAAGGCTGATGAAGAACAGAAAGTAACAAATAATTTTACTTTATGAAATCTTTATTTCAAACTTGAATTTGTCCTTAAGTGACAAGTGAACACTTCACTATCGGTTGGGTTATTCAGCCATTGTGCAGGGTCATTTGATATCATTTTTCAATTTCAATTTTCAATTCAATTCAATTTTATTTTGAGCCAGTAATGTGCCGTATACTAAACAATTACAACAAAAATTACAAAATTAAGTATCTGCACAATTAGGTCTACATTTAACTTAAAAGAACAAAATCACATAACCAAAATGCTCAAAATGGAGTGAGGAGAAGAAAAACTTGTTAAACCTCACCCCAATCTGTCACATTAACACATTCACACACAAATAAAGTGGTTGCCTTCTTTTTTCAACTCAAGGGAAACAAGGAATCCATGACTACACACAAAAAAAAAAAAAAAAAAAAAAAAAAAAAAAAAAAAAAAAAAAAAAAGAAAACCACCATATCTATTACCATTATGCATGTAGATTCTTATTTATACACAACCTAGCCATTGGCAATCCCTTACTACTCAAATACAAGAAATTATGAAGCCTCGTCATCTTTGTATTGTGACCAAACTATTTTTTTATATAGGGATGTGAATCGATTAATGTTTTGACATTGCTTGAGTTCAAGCCCCAGACCATTCCACAATTTAACTCCACGAACCGACACTAAAACCCTTCTCCTAATAGTTCTTGTTGTTATAACTTTAAAGTTCCCAAATCCTCTCAAATCATGTAACTGAGTTTTATGAGTGAAATATTTTTGAATATTAGCAGGTTAAGAATTATGAAATGCTTTAAACATAAACTGTGCAGTACATAAATTTACAAGATCATGCAATTTTAATAATTTGGATTGGAGAAAGAGAGGATTTGTATGTTCAAGATACCCAGCCTTGTGTATTATTCGAACAGCCCTTTTTTGTAATAAAAATAAAGATTGTAATGGAGTTTTGAAGTTGTTACCCCATACTTCAACACCATAAGTTAGGTATGGAAGAATTAAAGAACAGTACAAAGTACGTAGAGAATTAAAATCAAGAGTATACTTAACTCTGTTAATTACTGCAAGGCTTTTGGAAACTTTGGTTGTTATGTGTTTGATGTGTGCTTTCCAACTTAGCTTATTGTCTATCACTACACCTAAAAACTTTATTTCTTCCGCATTTTCAATTACAACTCCGTCTATCTCCACCAGTGGTTGAAAGTTTGGGTTATAGTTACCAAAATACATTACTTTGGTTTTACTAATATTTAATGATAACTTATTACTTTCCATCCATTTTTTAAGTTTACTTAATTCAGAATTTACTGTGCAAGTGAGATGTTCAAAATTGTCACTACTGTAAAAGATATTTGTGTCATCAGCAAACAATATACATTTAACCAGTTGAGAAACACTAAAACAGTCATTGATATACAGGTTAAACAATGTTGGGCCCAATACTGATCCTTGGGGAACACCACAAGCAATGTCAAGACATCTGGACGAAAATTCTCCCATTTGAACATACTGCACTCTGTCGCTTAAATAACTCTTTACCCATTTCTGTGCTAACCCCCGTATTCCATATTGTTCTAATTTCCTAAGTAATATTTCATGGTTAATAGTGTCAAAAGCTTTTTTAAGATCAATGAAAACTCCTACAGCGTACTTTTTGTTGTCTAGTGCTTTGGATATTTCCTCTGTAGCATCAATTATAGCCATTGAAGTAGATCTATTGGATCTAAAACCATATTGTCCTTCATTAATTAGATTGTTCTTTTCAATAAATTGTTTTAACCTACTGTCAAAAACCTTTTCAAGGATTTTAGAAGATTGGGGAAGAAGTGAAATAGGTCTATAGTTATTAAAATCATACTTATCTCTACTTTTATACAATGGTATGACCTTTGCAATTTTCATTTTGTTGGGAACACAGCCATTTTGAAGCGACAGGTTACAGATATGTGTTAAGGGTATGACAATATTGCTTATTACTTTTTTTATTAGCACCATATCAATTGAGTGACAGTCTGTAGAGAATTTACTTTTTAATTTATGAACAATATTAAGTATTTCATACTCATTAACTGCAGAAAGAAAAATTGTGGATTTATTTTTTTCAATATTTAGCTCTAATTCTCGATTAGGTATTTTCTCAGCTAAATCAGGACCGACATTAACAAAAAAATTATTACAGCTGTTGACTATCTCGTTCATATCGTCACTTTTACCGTTTGAACCAAAGTGATCCAGATAAGATTGTTTTTTAGATCCTTGTTTAATGATACTGTTTAATATTTCCCATGTTCTTTTCATATTAAATCTGTTTGTAAGTAACAAATTTCATATTGGTCCCAGAAGGATAAAATCTATTTTCAGCTAAATAAATAGTTATTGGAAATTTAAATAATGCTTGAATGAAGCTGAATCTAATAGTTGAGTGTTGTTCAAATAAAAAACAAGTTTGATTGGACAAACATTTTCACATCATCTGTCCCTCCTCATGGTCACTATCTACAGAAATTCCTTCAACTGAGTGGACTTTCTTAGTGATATTTACATCATTTTATAAAAGCTATTCATGCAGATTATCTCCGCCGTTCCTTTTTCCGCTCTCTCTCCCGTCGCCGTTCGTTCAGTTTCTTTGTGTGATGCTGCAGCAGGTTTCCCTATAATAGCGATATTTTCAGTAACATGGACTACCCCATGCAATACCTCGTTGGAAAGCTCGTTTTATGTACTTTTAGAAACCCTTGGAATTATTTTAATTCGATCAACCATTCAGAAGTTATGACGCGGAGCATCAAGGTTGACAAACTATCGAAGGAGGCTACCATAATGTGCATTACACCAAAAGCTCTATTTTAAAGATTTTCAGCACTTTTGGAATTTTCCAGATATCTTGAACGGTTCAGGAATTACGGTAATAAAAAGTGCGCGCCCCAAATCCCATCGGCTGCTACAGGTAAAAAGCCGACACATTTTGAGTGTGGGAGGGGGAGAGGTGGATGGGGCCCCGTAAAGGGGGTGTGAGCAGTGGCGGATTTAGCAATTTGGGGGCCCAAGGCAAGCAAAGAAATGAGGCCCTCCACAGCTGTTGTTCTGATTTTTTTTTTTATTCTTACTTCAAAAAGGTTGTATAACTTCTTCACTTCAGTCTTTAGATGGCACTGATGTCAAGAATCTCTGGAACTGCATCTGAATGGAAAAAAAGGACGTGTTTAACAAATATATATTTAGCATGAAATCATTTCATTTGTACAAAAATAATAATATTCATGTTTGTATTGATTTATTGCCCACTCACTTATTCTCTTCTTTCTCATTTTCTCTGATGAAACACCTCTATCTCCTGCCTTAATTTGTCTACTTTCACTAAAGGAAGCAATAAAAATTAAGACAATATGGTTAAATATGGAGATACAGAAAAAAATAATAATATAACCATGACAAAGTTACCAATTTCTACCTTTGCTTTTATTATCCTTCTCTCTCTTTTCTAAGTCTTCTTGCCCTTGAATGCTTTGTTTCTTTCTCTTCTCCTCATCTGCTCCTTTAATCATCTTGCTTCTCTCCTTTACCTGTTTGAGGTTTGTAGTTTGTTTCTTTCTCTCATCCTCCTCATCTGCTCCTTTAATCATCTTGCTTCTCTCCTTTACCTGTTTGAGGTTTGTAGTTTTCTTTCTCTCCTCCTCCTCATCTGCTCCTTTAATCATCTTGCTTCTCTCCTTTACCTGTTTGAGGTTTGTAGATTGTTTCTTTCTCTCCTCCTCCTCATCTGCTCCTTTAATCACGAGTTGCTGGGAGGTCCTTTTATCCCCATCAACACAGCTTGAGCTTCCAGCAACAGGCTCCTCCACTTCGCTAAAAGCGTTAGCATTGCTAGCTCTAATGCTAGCGGCAGCTTCTTGTTCATTTGCCGCATTAAATTTGCGACTTTCATTGGTGTTATTCTGCTGTAGCACCGTAAATAAATCTGTGACCTTTGGCAGGGTTGACACAAATTTTTTGCTTTCTTCCTGCTTCTTACGTTTTTCAGACCCACTTGGATAACTTCGCTTCATTTTCTTCTCCTCAGACAACAAACTTCCTCTTCTATTATTCGCTTCCGCAGCTCCGCTGACACGTGACACGTCATAGATGGAACAGTCCATTGTAGCTGGACAACAGGGGACATTGAAACACTTTCACATAAAGCAGTCTCGTGCCAAGTCATTGCAGTGTTTTTTTAGAATGACGGGGTTAATTAATTTCAGAGGGGAAAAATACCTTAAACATATTAGTTAAGTGTTCATCACGGGGCCCTTAAATTTTTGAGGCCCAAGGCAATCGCCTACCTTTGCCTAATGGTAACGCCGCCTCTGGGTGTGAGATGTCCAGCTGTCAATGACAACTTTTCAGGGTCTCAATGTTCTGACTGGGTTCAAAGCCTGTCGGTCCTCTGGGGCCCCCTTTGCCTTGGGGGCCCCAGGCAATTGCCTGTCTTGCCTGCCCGCAAACGGCGCCTCTGCCTACACATCCGTGAGACAGATGTAAAGAGGCAATTCAAGACTCTAAATGCTGGAAAAGCCCCGGGCCCTGATGGTGTGTCTCCTGCCACTCTGAAGCACTGTGCTGAAGAGCTGGCCCCAGTGTTTACGGGCATTTTCAACTCCTCACTGGAGGCTTGTCATGTGCCTGCCTGCTTCAAGATCTCCACCATAGTCCCTGTCCCCAAGAAACCAAGGATCACTGGACTCAATGACTACAGACCTGTGTCTCTGACATCTGTGGTCATGAAGTCATTTGAGCACCTGGTCCTCCCCCACCTCAAGACCCTCACAGCCCCCTCCTGGACCCCCTGCAGTTTGCCTACAGAGCCAACAGGTCTGTAGATGATGCCATTAACATGGCTCTACACTTCATCCTGCAGCATCTGGACTCCCCGGGTACCTACGCCAGGATCCTGTTGGTGGACTTCAGCTCTGCCTTCAACACAATCCTGCCAGACCTCCTTCAAGACAAACTGTCCCAGATGAACGTGCCTGACCCAACCTGCAGGTGGATCACTGACTTCCTGACAGACAGGAAACAACAAGTCAGGCTGGGGAAGAATGTCTCGGACCTGCGGACCATCAGCACCGGTTCCCCTCAGGGGTGTGTTCTCTCCCCTCTGCTCCTCTCCCTGTACACCAACAGCTGCACCTCTAACTACGAGTCTGTCAAACTAATCAAGTTTGCAGACGATACCACCGTGATTGGACTCATTTCTGATGGGGATGAGTCTGCCTACAGAATGGAGGTGGAACGGCTGGTGTCCTGGTGCAGCCACAACAACCTGGTGCTAAACACCCAGAAGACAGAAGAGGTTGTTGTGGACTTTAGGAAGCACACAGCCCCCCTCCCCCCCATAACCCTGTCTGACACTCCCATCACGATGGTGGACTCATGTCGCTTCCTGGGCTCCACCATCACCCAAGACCTTAAGTGGGAGCCCACCATCACCTCCATCATAAAAAAGGCCCAGCAGAGGATGAACTTCCTGAGGCAGCTGAAGAAATTCAACCTGCCAGCACAGTCAATGAGGCAGTTCTACACCTCAGTCATTGAGTCCATCCTCACCTCCTCAATCACCGTGTGGTACGCTGGAGCCACCACCAGGGACAAGAAGAGGCTGCAGCGTGTTGTACGCTCTGCTGAGAAGGTCATTGGCTGCAAACTCCCCTCCATACAGGACCTGTACACCTCCAGGACATTGAGGCGTGCAGGTCGGCTCACAGCTGACCCGACTCGCCCTGGACACTGTCTCTTTGACCCGCTCCCATCTGGCAGGAGGTTCAGATCCATTCGGACCAGAACCTCTCGCCACAAGAACAGTTTCTTCCCCTCTGCTGTTGGACTTATGAATGTCAATCCTAGGGCTGCCCACTCCAGTCGCTTGGTCCCAGTCACATGACCCGGTGTTGTGTTTGTACCTGAAGCTGATTCACTCTGATTAGTACCTGCACTGTGTATATAGTAGCTGCTTCTCTAATTATTGCCACCCTTTTTATATTAATTATTTTATCATGAGTATATTATTATTTCCTATATTTGCTTATCTCTTATTTTTTATCTTTCTTTTTGCACCAAGTACCGCAGCAATTTCCTAATGTTGTGATTTCTCACACATCTGGCAATAAAACCCTTCTGATTCTGATTCTGCACTAGTTTCATAGCAATAGCATAGTATTAACAATTCGTTTTAATATTGATAGCAATGACTGCTCTTTCTGTGAAAGTCTTATAGAAACTATAGATCATATTTTTTATGAATGTCAGAAAACACAGTTATTTTGGAAAAAAACTCAAACCAAAAATACCCTTCCCAGTTCATATTACTAAAGATATGATCATTTTTGGAATTCTACTCAAAGATAAAGATAATAAACTCTGCTATAACATCATCCTCTGCTTAGCCAAATTTTTATCCACAAACAACGAAGCATGAAAGTGGCATCGGCCTGAATCCAGATTCAGGCCGATGCCACTTTCATGCTGTGGTTGCAGTTAAACATCTGTTCATTAGAGGTCGCCGTCTCAAAAAGGGTAGAAGCCTGAAAGTGGCGTCGGCCTGAAACTGGCGTCTCCGGGTCTGCAGGGTTATACTTTTGGAATCCTCACGGGCGAAGTGTAGTGTGAGGGCTATTGCCACATATTTAAAGATGGATCAATAAAATGTAATAATTCATATAAATATGAATTATTAATCTTAATGATCTTTGAATGTTAATTTAACATTAATCTAGGTTCTTTTACCTGTAAGTAATCCACATACTTCAGAATAATTCAGACAGAGTCAAGAAAATAGTTATAAAAATAAATTTAATACTATATTTCTCAATCAATGATGACACAGGACAATTACTAGGAATGATGGTTATAAACAAGACACTGAGACAATTAATGAGGTGATGTGCAAGCTAGATGAGGTTGCCTAATCAGCATTAAGTGTCTTAGATCCTATGATGTCTGGGTTAAATCAAATCTGGATGGTTTACTAAGTTATCAAATTAATAAAGACCATTTGACACCAGCGTGCAGGGCTACATCACCTGTGTGCGGATGTTCCCGGTGACTCAAGGGTCAGTAGAGGTCGTGGCTGACGAGTGTCAGAGAGGAGGCCTCAGGCATGGAGCTGTAGCAGGCCCTGATACGAACCGATGATCTGGGTGACTTCCAGGTGACTGTGTCGTCTGGTGGATTTGGTTTAGCTTAGAGGCAGTTCACAAAAATAGTTGATCTCGATCAAAAAGAGAGGATGGTTCCTTATATTATTAGTTTGAATGCTTGGAAATGCTTCAAATCCTCGTTTTTTTCACAAAATCGTTCATCTTTTTGACCTCTTACTTGCCAGGGTTAACTTCAACCTAGAGACTTCATTCAACTTTTAACAAACTCAAAAGAAGGTCAACTATTTTAGTTTCCTTCAGCTTCTTGATATCTTTTACGGTTTTTCTATAATCACAGGTTAAACTTGAGGTACGATTTTGGAAAGTTCAGGAACGTCTCCTCCTCCCCCCATTCAAAAGAATAGGGCCAAAAACAGACTTTGCTCGACTTCAGACCGTGTCCTGAGAGAACCGCAGAACCGAGGGAAATGAGACTTGCGCTGGATGAAAGCTGATGGATTTTCCTCCATTTTGATGTATAATTTATGGACGTACTCCAAAAATTGTGGTCGTAGCGTTAACTAGTTTGGAAAGGTTTTAAAATATTTCTCCTTCCAGCAGCAGAGCTGTGCTGTCCCATATATGGTCATGCCGTTCCCACTGTGACTGACAGCTTCAGATCTGAATCCAGAAAAGTAAATTCTGCTACGACCACATCTTTTGGGGTAGATGCGTAATTTTCTCAAAAAAAGTAGGTTTATTTGTCTGCTTCGATAGGATGTCTTCGATTTTGCTGTAGCTGCCACGGTTTTTGTGCTACAAGGCTCAGAAGGAGGAGTGATCCTGATTTTCTCCCATTGGCCCCCATTCAAATAATTTTCAGATCTTGTGCTTCGACTGCTGACTGAGAGCTAAACTGTACTCGTCATATCTCCTACAATATTAAAGATAGGCACACAAAAATCCACACAGAGCACCATCAAAGCCTTCGGCCGCTGACGGTTTTGGAATTTTTCGAATCGGTGTAATACTTTTCGAATGGTGAGGAGACGTTCGAGGCCTGCAATTTGACATTTGGAGCTGCAGAACAGGTGATCTCCAGATTCTGATGATTTTTTCTAAACAAAAATCTGCTACGACCACATTTTTTAGGGTACACTCATCAATTACTCAAAAACAGTAGTTTTACTCGTCTGCTTCGATGGGATGTCCTCGTTTTAGCTGTAGCTGTCACGGTTCTTGAGTTACAAGCGTCAGAAGGATGATTCAGCCACATTTTCCTCCCATATAAAACAGGCATTTTCTGCTCCGGTCTATGTCAGACAGCAGAAATCATCTCATCATATCTCCTACAAATATTCTAGGTAGGCACACAAAAATTTCAATATAGCACCACCAAAGCCTTCTGATGTTGACGCTTTTGGAATTTTTCAAATCGGTGCAATACTTTTCGAATGGTGATGAGAAGTTCGAAGCCTCCGAACTGACATCTAACAGCTGAAGCTGACTGTAAGTACATGCAGACAGGTCGTTAACACATGCAGACGGCTCGTTAAGCCTAATTATAAACAATTAAAGATCAAAGGATCAAAGGCTTTTCTTTATGAGTCAAGTTCACCTGTGTGTGTGTGTGAGTGTGTGCGTGTGTGTTTGTGAGTGTGTGTGTGCGTGTGTGTGTGTGTGTGTGTGTGCGTGTGGGTGTGTGTGTGTGTGTGTGTGCATATGTGTGTGTGGGTGTGCATGTGTGTGTATGTGAGAGTGTGTGTGTGTGTGAGTGTGTGTGTGTGTGCATGTGTGTTTGTGAGTGTGTGTGTGCGTGTGTGTGCATGTGTGTGTGTGCGTGTGAGTGTGTGTGTGTTTTTTCTGTCTATCTTTCTGTCTGTCTGTCAGTGTGTCTGTCTGTATATGTCTGACCCCAGAAGTCAGTAAAAAGGTGTGAAACCGCAGCTGTTCCATCCCTTCTCCCTGATTGGTTGAGAGTATTCACATTTCTGCTGCCTAAACAGACATACACACCCACACATATTATACAATAAATCGTTCAGCTTGGTCTAAGGAACCCAGAGCCCCCCAACCCCACATACCTGCTCTCTGATTGGCTAAGAGAGTTCAAGCGTCTTATTGGTTAATAGAAATATGCACCCACACATATTATACATCAAATTGATCAGCTTGGTCTGATTAACCTGGTGCCGCCCCCCCCCCCCCCCCCCATCCCTGTTCTCTGATTGGCCGAGAGAGTTCAAGCTTCTTCTAAGTTAACAGAAATACACCCCCAGACATGTTATACATCAAAATGATCGGCTTGGTCTCAGGAAACCAGCCGTCCGCCAGCCCTGCTCTCTGATTGGCCAAGAGAGTTCAAGTTTCTTCCAAGTTAACAGAAATACGCACCCAGACATGTTATACACCAAATTGATCGGCTTGGTCTAAGGAACCCAATGCCCCCCCACCCCCAATCCCTGCTCTCTGATTGGCTGAAAGAGCTGAAGCATCCTTTTGGATAACAGAAATACACACCCACGCATATACATCAAATTGATCAGCTTGGTCTGAAGAACCCAATGCCCCCCCTCGCCCACCTCCTGCCCATCCCTGCTCTCTGATTGGCTGAGAGAGTTCAAGCTTCTTCTTGGTTAACAGAAATACGCACCCACACATATTATACATCAAATCGATCGGCTTGGTCTTAGGAACCCATTGCCCCCACACCCCCAACATCCCTGCTCTCTGATTGGCTGAGATATTTCAAGCTTCTTCTGGGTTAACAGAAATACACCCCCAGACATGTTATACATCAAATTGATCAGCTTGGTCTCAGGAAACCAGACGTCCCCCAGCCCTGCTCTCTGATTGGCCGAGAGAGTTCAAGCTTCTTCCAAGTTAACAGAAATACGCACCCAGACATGTTATACACCAAATCGATCAGTTTGGACTCAGGAAATCAGCCGTCCACTATGCATGGTCTTTGATTGGCTGAGAAAGTTTTGAAACTTTAAAGTTCAATTTCTGCTCGTTCTAACAGTTAGTTTTTTATCTCATTCTGCTAACTTTGACAATTGAACTCCTTTTAAACTTCACTTCAGTTCTAATCCATGTTTATCTATTAGTTTCAGTTGCTAAATTCACAGTTCAGCTAATTGTGAAAATTTAACTATTAAATTATTCCTACTCAAATACCAGCTGTCTAGTTTTTTAAACTGTGTAGTGAGATTTCAGTTTTCTGCTGTTTAGATTTATTTTCTCTTTTCTCCACTTACTTATTTGGCTTTAATACACTTGTTAGTGATTTTTTGCTCATAAATCTTTCAATCTTTTCAGCTCATTTTTACAATTACGCTAAATTTTCGCAGCAGAAAACTGCTTATTTCAGTTCAGCTACTCAGCTATCAGTTTCAAAATTCAGCATATCCTGCTAACTTCACAATTCAACTAATTGTGAAAATTTAACTACTTATACTCAAATATGAGCTGTTTAAACATTTTAGCTGCTCAGTTTTTTTAACTATGTTTAGAGATTTCAGTTTTCTGCTGTTTAGGATTTTTTTTCTCTATTCTCTACTTACTTTTCGGGCTTTTTAAAACTTTTTAGCAATTTGTGCTCCTAAAACTTCAAATACATTCAGCACATTTTGACAATTAAGCTTAGTTTTAGCTTAAATTCAGCAGTTTCAGCTATCGTATTCAGCAATAAAGCATTCAAACGCATTTCTGCAAGAAATGCAATTGATCTAGTTATTAGTTTGAATGCTCGGAAAGCATTCAAAGTATTGAGTTTCTCCTCCATTTTTCAGATTCCGTACGTTTTTTGGCATCTAACTAGTGTCACAATTTTTACACTATTTACACAAATTTGGTATCAAACCGTTCAGCTCGTTCAGGTCATTCCGGGAATGACTTTTAGTATTGATATCTTCAACCGTTTACGAGATATTCAGCTTTTTCTGCGATTTTTCAGCCCATTGAAATGAATGGGAAATGCTTCAAATTCTCGTTTTTTTCACAAAATCGTTCATCTTTTTGACCTCTTACTTGCCAGGGTTAACTTCAACCTAGAGACTTCATTCAACTTTTAACAAACTCAAGTTTCCTTCAGCTTCTTGATATCTTTTACGGTTTTTCTATAATCACAGGTTAAACTTGAGGTACGATTTTGGAAAGTTCAGGAACGTCTCCTCCTCCCCCCATTCAAAAGAATAGGGCCAAAAACAGACTTTGCTCGACTTCAGACCGTGTCCTGAGAGAACCGTAGAACCGAGGGAAATGAGACTTGCGCTGGATGAAAGCTGATGGATTTTCCTCCGTTTTGATGTATAATTTATGGACGTACTCCAAAAATTGTGGTCGTAGCGTTAACTAGTTTGGAAAGGTTTTAAAATATTTCTCCTTCCAGCAGCAGAGCTGTGCTGTCCCATATATGGTCATGCCGTTCCCACTGTGACTGACAGCTTCAGATCTGAATCCAGAAAAGTAAATTCTGCTACGACCACATCTTTTGGGGTAGATGCGTAATTTTCTCAAA
>SSNS01000559.1:25307-51651 GCA_006937985.1 Aphyosemion australe
TTCACCTCAACCAGCCACAGCGTCTCTTAAAGGAACAGTAACATCAGGCTACATCAGTCACAAAAAGCCCTTATGGATCATTACAAAATTTAGAAATATTGTCATATATAATATGTTGTTTCTGGTGTTTCATAATAATTTATAATAATTATATGATCTCTAATAATTTCCTGATAAACTCTGTTAATCCTCATTTTCTGAATTTGGCAGAAAATCACATTGATGGTTCTTTTTTCAAATTATGTCAACAGATTATTGTCACAATGAAAATATGTATAATATGTAAAGGTCAGAGGTCACTGCAATACCCACTGTTAAATAGATACAAGTCTGAAGCCCGCGAGGACATTGTCCTACGTGGTTCAAAAATGTCCTGCGTGAGACGCTCTCACGTCTGCCAGTTTGGCAGGCGTGGCTCAAAAGTTTTCGCAAACACTGATTCATGTACAACACTGCCTGTCACTTCCTCCCAGCTATTGCCGACATGACGCTCGATGTTGACTGACGTGGCACGCGCACACAAGAAAACTACCAGAAATTAAAATAAAACAAACACAAAAACTAAGCTAATTTTCTCTATAAATTCAGTTAGTTTTAGTTAGTTTTGTTAACGCTCATTACAGTTTCAGTTAGTTTCAGTTTTTTATTTTAAATTTGTTTTTATTTTTATTTCAGTTAACGAAATTTTTTTTTAATTCTAGTTTTTGTTATTTCGTTAGTTTTCGTTTATGATAATAACCCTGCATGAGCATCAGAGCAAGCGTCAGAGCTAGCTTCAGAGCTAGCATAAGCAGCTAGCTCAAAGGAAGGCCTCAGCCTCACGTTAATAGATGTTCGGCCATTTCGACTCGTGTTTGGATGTTAATCATGGAATTATTTGGACAAAGAGGGAAATCTGTGGAATTGTTTGCACCAAGAGACCATCCAAGAAGTCCAAGAAGTAAAATTATATTTCTGTACTTTATTTCGTGGTTGAATGGGGGAAGATGCTGTGTGTTTAACATAACACTGCTTGGTCAAAGATGGGTTGAAATATAACGTGTTCGTGGGGCTGGCTGGGTACCGTAACTCGAGCTAGGTAAGCTAACCGAGGCTAGCTGAGGCTTCGGGACTTCACTGGTCCACCACGGTCAAAGATCCACGAGGTCATCGCTGCAGAATGGAGGTTTGCCGAGTTTCTGCAAAGTGCTGCTCCTTTTACCAGCAGCGGCCTGCGATCAGAGATCCGCGAATGTGCCACTTCATCCTTGCAGAGGCACGCAGTCCAGCGAGGCGGGCGCCCGGCATCTCTACACACAAGCAGCCGCACGCTCCCTTCTCCCGAGGGAGCTGGGACGCGCGGCTGCTTGGCTACTGTCTGAGGCTGTGGTTGTCACCTGTGGAACTCTCTGAGGAGACTACAGAAACAGAAGCACCCGAAAAACTCCACTAGCTTTGAGTTAGCATGCAGCTAATGTCCCGCTGAACTCCCCCGGAGCGGAGCGTGACATCGTGTAAGCAGACTGGGTTCGATCGCAGCGGTCTGAGGCTCTGCTTGTATTTTTACAGTCCATATTACAGCTCCACAGACGACCAACGCTGCTGCCTAGCACGGAAGCCAGACAGCTGCGTGGTTCGCTGTCTCGGGTTCTCTGTCTTAGCTTTGTGTGTTAGGTCAGTTTAGCTAGTTGCTATGGTTTTGTTATCGCCAACCCTCATGGCCCCACCCACTGCTCCACCTCTTTTCCCATTTATGGATTGTCTGGGCGTGAAGAGGCGTGTGTCACGGCCAAAATGGAGGCGGTGGGAACCTCCCATTTTGAATCATTTTGCATATGAATTTCCAAATAGGCGGGCTATGTCCAGAGATTTATATGTCGATGGCTTGGACGTCAATGTTAAAGTATAAAATGGAGGAAGTTGTTTTGACGGTGAAAAACATACCAGAGGGCTTTGCTTGATGGTGACCCTGCTAATTATCGATTGCCAGAACTGAAGTGCTAGCTCAAAGGGTGAAAGTAAAAACTAAGTCCCGCTAGCAGCGCTGTTGTTTTAAACGCCGTTATTCCCATCACTGCTCCTTCTTGAGTAATATAAAAATAAGTTCATTACTCACAGTGCTCAAGTAGCATTTTCTCAAGGTAGTTTTAAAACTGTCAGGTTATCATTTGTGTCCCTACTTTTTATATTCCACTCACCTCTGGTCAAAAGCCTTTTTTGTGGACATTTAGGTGGACATGCTGTTTGGCCCAGACGTTCAGCTGGACCGCTGCCTCCTTGTTAACTCTCCTCCGTTAACAACGCTGCCTCTAACTCTGTTAATGCTGCCTCCTGCATAATTCTCCTCCGCTGCTCCTCCTCCTGGATAACTCCACGTCTGTGAGCGTCGCTAGGACCGGCGGCTGGTCATCCTCGGATGTAGGACCTTTCTCTCCGGGAAGGTGTAAGAAACAAATATACGTGCTTTTCTTGATCTGCTCCACACAGTTAAAATCCGCTCATCCACATAAAAACTACCACCGCTTTGCTTCTTCTGTCTTTAGCTTAGCCCGTGTCACTTTCCAGTTGTTTCAGGTGGTTCGTGGTCGCGAACTTTACCCGCTTTGGAAAAGGGATAAAAAGTCCTCTCTGACATTCGATCTGGGCATCTAGAGTCCGATTAGCACCTCCCCCAGCAGCAGCGCTTAGTTTCTTGCTGTTTGAAAATCTTTAGGAGGTGAAAAAGCAACTTTAGCCAGATCGGAGCAACTCAGACCCACAGGCATCCATTATAACTGCTCGCTTGCTTGTATGACCCTGCGTCCCAGAGTGCTTTGCAACGTTACGTCACAATCTATTTTTAGCTACTGTACGTACAAAGCTCTATTAAACGCTTTGTTTCAGCAAAGCTCCGCCCACGTCTGCTGTGACAAAACGAGCCTACAGCAGCATCTTACGCGAATCTGCTATTGCATTGGCTCTGGTAGTCCAGTGGTATACTGTCTGCCTTTTGTCTCTAAAGATCTTTGAATTTGGTCATTTCCAAGCAGCTTTTTGTTGATTTACTCTGTTCACCTCACACTCACACTGGCTAAATAAACTAAGAAAATAAAAAACAAGCAGATTAGTCTTTATATTTTAAACAGTGTATCAATAAAGGGTTGAAAACATAATAGTGGCAAGTGTAGCTAAAAAATAAGAAAAAAGTTACTGCTGCGAGCGGGAGGGGAGGGGAACCTGTGCAAAACTACACACTAGTCTGAATTTCCAACTCAAGTTTATGATCTTGAATGGTCGTGATTTAGAGGAGCTGATTCTCATCCCAGCTCTTTCACACTTGGCTGCAAACCGCTCCAGTGAAAGCTGAAGGGTGCGGTCTGATGAAGCCATTAAGACCACATCTTCTGCAAAAAGCAGAGACCTAATCCTTTGGCCACCACAACGGATCCCCTCAACACCTTGGCTGCACCTAGAAATCCTGTCCATAAAAGTTATGAACAGAATCGGTGACAAAGGGCCAGTCCAACTCTCACTGGGAACAAGTCCGACTTCCATTATATAACTGTTTTGGATAAACAAAAGAGGTTTATGTTAAACTAAAATCTTGAAAGAACAAAATGGAAATTTTATTGGTGTCAAATAAATAAAATAGGCATTGAAATATAAATTTCAGACACTGGAGACTAGAGCCTAGGACTGTTTTCTTCATCCCGCTCCAGCTGAATTTCTGACCATTACTGCCCGCACCTAGCCTGGCAAGCCATCCTATATATGTGAATATATAGTCTGGCCACGAACCATTGACGGCTCTCAGTCGTGAGGCGGGATCTACGGTTGTCTTTCAAAATGTCAGCACGCAATTGGATAGCGCTAGGACCAATCAGAGTAACAAACAACGTGACGTAATCACAGCGATGGAAAAGCGGGACCCACTAATGGCGTCAATGATTTCTGTCGTTTTTGTATAAAAACATGTGAATATCAGGTGTACTGGGACATTGCACTACTTAGTTTGATAAAAATAAGAAGCCGCTAAGTATAGCCGACAGACTTACGCACATTGGAGTCTAAATAATCCAATGTTGATGACAAAGCCGTTTCAAAAGAACGTGGCTCCAGCGCTGCCGCCATGTTGCTTGGGTTCGCGGCCGCAGCGCTGACGGCATCGGCTACTCCCGCTCTGTGATTGGCCCACAATATAGAGCGCTGTGATTGGCCCAACCAAAACTATAGCGAGTTGTGATTGGATAGACACAGCAGTGGTTTGGGCTGCGATGGTTCCAATGAAGCGTGCCTAGACCAAACTCTGCAAAGCAAGAATTTGGTCTAGTGGACTAGGCTAGCCCGCACCTACTGAAGGTGACGTCGCCGTGTGAGCATCTGCACTGTCAACACGCTACAGAGACGACGTGCTTCTCCGAGTGCTTCTTCTCAAATGTTAATGTTAGACGAGGGTCTCCTTCGGCTGGTAATCCGTGGCAGAAATCACTCGCCATACATGTTTCTTTTAGCTGCCCGCTCCCGCCTGCAGCAAAATTCGTACCGCCTGCTCCGGCGGGACCCAATCCCAATGCAGCCCTCTACTGGAGACATGCAGGTTTGAGGAGGAAGGGCTCCCCCTTATGACACGTTAAGCCTAATTTATCCTTCTCCGTCAGCTCCCCGAGGCAGACACTCACGCATTGATGGAACCATTTTGCTCTCGAACTTCTCCGTCACCTGGAAAGTGTTGCAAAGCAATTCCCAGCCAGAACAACAGAGGGCGTAGCGCTTTTTGGGGGTATCCTGTCATGTATCTGGTCCAATATAGTTAAAGTCCCAAGTATTCATCACACAATGGTAAAATTACATCTCCGCATTTGACCCATCCCCGTGGTGGGGAGTGGTGAGCTGCAGCTGTGGCCGCGCTCGGGAACTATTTGGTGGTTTAACCCCCCAATCCAACCCCTTAGTGCTGAGTGTCAAGCGAGGAGGCATTGGGTCCCATTTTTTCAAAGTCTTTGGTATGACCCGACCAGGAATCGAACCCTGATCTCCCAGTCCTGGGGCGGACACTCTACCACTAGGCCACCGGAGCTGGCCTAGTGCATTTACAGTTTATATTTGCAGTTTATATTGTGCTTTTTTGCATTTAAGAGACTTTTTATCACAAACAAACTTGTCCCTCATTCTCCTCCACCTCTTCATGTGCTCGCCACCTCTAAACCCACGTTTCCCGTCATTTCCATCCATGAATAAAACGCTTGCTGCGTATCTTTATACTCCTCCAATCACAGGTGAATAAACGTTCACATTTTCAGAGATTTTCCGCGAGGTATTCTTCAAGCTGCTCTGTCTGCCGTTAAGATATCTTCGGCTCTCTTTTTATTTTTTGAGGCAGCAATGGCGACGCTGGTGACTAGGGCTGCACGATATTAGGAAAACCTGCGATATGCAATAACGGTGCTTAATATTGCGATATCGATATTACTTGCGATATATGAACAAATACTTAAATCTGCAGTTTTTGTATATATACTTTAGACACACCACTCCATCCTCTATCATTAGTATTAATACAGTAACAACATGAAATCATGCAAGTTTACATTACAAAATTAGCATGATCTGTTTCAATATTTTTGTAAACAATAATCATTAAAATATGTTGGTGATTTAAATCATTAGGACAACGCTGTAGAACATTTACAGAGCTAAACGAATGTTTACTCCTGTAGCACTTACTGACTACTTCCGTTCATTCCTTGTACCGCTTTGATGTTTTCTCATAAGGAGTTCCACCCATGGACATCTGCCGGGCTGTTGTGCTCTTACTTGTCTTAACATCAGAGACTTTGGGTTTGCTAACGCTAGCTTTCTAGAGCCGAGTATATAGATCTTTATGGTTGCGTTGGAAGTGACAACAGAGATTTGTCGTGTTTCCCCTTGTGGTTGCCACAAGTGTTTGGCATGTCTTGCAAAATACTTTTGTTTGTTGAACACAAGTACTTTGAAATAATAGTCATACTGTTTGAAAAATGAGGTCTTTCTCGCTAACATTTTCCACACATGTATTGTATGGTATGCTTTATTAATCCCCAAGGGGGAAATTAAAGGGACTATATGGACTTTGAAATTTTCATGCTTGCTATTGCCCCCTCAGGCCAAACGTGTAACTGCAGCTTCAATAGTAAGCTCGTGCACGAGGCATGCATGCTGTACTCCTGAATGAAAACAACAGCTGAATCAGTCCTGCTGCTGATGGCTCTTCTAAATTGTCTTTCAAATCTGCCTCCACACAATCAGCAATGTCCAATACAGAATAGAATAGAATAGAATAGAATAGAATAGAATAGAATAGAATAGAATAGAATAGAATAGAATAGAATAGAATAGCCTTAATTGATTTTGTACAGGGTACAGTTAAATTGGAGTGCCACTCCCTTTGGTGCAAAACGTAAAAGAATACAAAAAATAATGCAGAAATAATATAAATATAAAATCAACAATAATATGTGCAAATATACACACAGAGTAGCAGCATTAGTTGGGTTCTGTGCAGGCCACTATTGTAAGCAGAATTTTAGCATTTTGAGTGAAAAATAGCACATATAATTGTTAGCCTATATAATAATTATAATTGTTATATAATAATTATAATTGTTATAATTGTCAGCTTCATCCAGGCCAATGCAAGGAAGTTGGTCAACCTCATCCTGTGATGCACACCTATTGCACAAGACAAATACATTTTATATAATCAGTGAATAGAAAGTGAGAGTGGGGATGTTACTACGGTATTAAAAAACAATAATAAAACATACCTTATTGATATTGGAGGTACATAATCTGAATCATACGGGTCTAAAGCTCCTTCCTTCTCTTTCCAGCTCTAGTCTGGAAGTAAAAACAGCAGCAAACATGATTATATATCCTGACATATAGCCATTGCATTTCTATGAGAATAATTTGTTACTTACACACTGTTTCCAAACTATTGGCTTGTTCCTCATCTAAAGAGTTCTTTCAGCTCCATCGATTTGATGCTACAAAAACAAACAGAATACATCAATTACAAAAACATAGGTTATGAATCAAATTATAAAAGCCCTGCATGTTTCTGCATTTACCAAGACTTCTCATAAATGATAACCAGGGCTGCTGTATGATTTATTCTCCACATCCAGACACAATTATCCTATCTTCTGCCTCATCAGAAGCTGGGATGTTTTTGCCCACAAAGTTTTTCTTTGTTTTGCTCCAACAACACACTCCTCTGGTTATGACTTTTACTTTCTTGTGCTCCTGAACTATTGCCTCTCCACCTCCATGGATCCACCTGTCTGTCGGCACATCTGACGCTGGTCAGATGCTGCGTGTTGTCAGTCATTGAGGGAACGTGCACGGTGTCTGATAACTCGTCTTTTTTCTCTCTCTCCTCTTGCCTGGGCTGACGGGAGCTGACGGAGCTGTACGCGCGGCGCACATCCTCTCCAAATGCGCCTTTGCGCATTTGGAGAGGATGCTTTTCGGTTCTGCCTATCGGGAGGTTCGGGTCAGCGGCGCTGGGGAGGAATGTGTTTATTTGGAGACGGACATATTTTTGCAGAAATCTCGGAGATTTCCACTAATAAATGAGTGGTAATGGTACCGGTACTCATCCTACCCTGGAAAAAAGTCCCAGTGCGCTGAGAAGTAAAAATAAGATTAAGACTAATATTAATATCCTGACCAGCACCAACTCTGATGGAGACACGCTAAACAAGCAGCCTAAAAATGTTCCTACTATGATATACGTAAGCTTTGAAAGCACCCACAACCCTTACCCCACACGCAGGGTCCGAAACTAAAATCTACCGGCCAAGCATATTTTTTACCGGCCAAAATTTTAAATGATTTATATCTACCCAAAGCATGTTATTCTATAATATGGTATTATTTTTGATTAAAACAGAGGAGTGACAACACAATTAAAACATCATTAGTAAGAAAAACAACTTTTTTGTAATTTGATTTTTTTTTTTTACTTTTTAAAAATGTTTTTAATGAACTCTTTTATTGAAATCTAGTAAGACTCCTTGTTTTCTCTGGCCATGAAATCTGGCCTCCATAAACATGAATAGGTAGACGCTGGAGAGCGTAACAGCGTCGCCGCCATATTGGATGGGTCCCTCACGCTCTGAACCCAACTGGAGTTGCAGGGTGAGCTACTAAGCCTGTTTTTTCTACAGCCTACAGTTGCAACAACCGGCTCACTATTGGAAACAGATCACGTGGGACTTTTCTGAGACTTTTCTAGCCTATCCGATGGGATTTTATATTTTTATTTATTTTGTTTAATTGTGTTTTGTCATGCCATACCATGTGTCTGATTTTGTGAAAAAGTTTGATAAAATGTGTTTTTTAGTTGGGTAAGCACCTTCCTCAGTAGAAATAAATGCACTGGGGGCGAATGGAGACCCATCTAAGATGGCGGCTGGCCACTACGGCAGCACCCGTCCACGGAGCATCTACGTCTATGTCTGTGGTCCCTGATCTCTGGAGAACACAGCTACACCATGAGAATATCTTGTAATGATAAGAACAAATAGAAGTTGTCTTATTTGTCTGTTCGGTTAAGTGAGGTGAGTTATGAGTGACCTGGAAGTGTTTGTGGGCATACAGAAACGAGAGTTCCAGGGGCAACCGGCGTGCATGTATCTGTTTAAGCTAACAGATTAAAAGAGCGCCGTCTCCTCAAGATATAAAGAGTGTCGTTATTGAAGAACTCACACACAAAATGCAACATATCTGAAAGTATGTCAGGGCGTATACTACAGTCAGTCCTATGACAAATGAGTTTACGGTTCTTCTCCCTAGCGTACTGGCGGCAAACGGTGCAGCTCATTTGCGCATATTCTGGTTCATAATGTAGCCACAGTTCGCCACGTTTCATTAAATCTTCTGGTTGCCACTGGTCCTGGTGGGTTTTTTTTCCAGTTCGATGTGTTTTCGTTTTGAAGGCTGGCTGACTCTAGGTAAAAACCTCCACATTTCGCCGCTAGTTTTAACACGAAGCTAACCGCTACCTTGATAAACAGTGAATGGCATAGGCGGAAATGACGTAGGGTGCGGCGCTCACGTTTCGCGTTCGCCTGTGTACGTCGCATGCAGGCGGGAGAGGAGCGTCACAGAAATCCATCGAAGAGGACTGATAAACATAACTAATTTGGTGTAAACATTTACTCGCCATGTGGCGGGTGGCGCTCCAAATTTTACTCGCCAAGTGGAGCAATTTACTCGCATTTGGCGAGTGGCGACCGTTAATTTCGGACCCTGCCCACACGTATTTAGTGATAATGTCTTTGTCCTGCAACAATGATGCCAACTGTGGGTCTTTTGTCTCAGCATTTTCCACTACTCAGGCCGGTCCGATGTTTATCCTCGTTCTTTGTCTTCGGCGACCAGACTCGAGTTTTGCCCTTTTTGTCGCGCTGGAATACACTCTTGGGTTCTTTGTCTTGTTTGGGGTCTGGGCTGGAGTTTCACTGGTGCTTGAAGCAGCTCTCTTCTTGTTCTTGGCTGAATCAGCTACCAAAACCACCTCTCGCTCTACCGCTAAGCTACAGCTAGCAAACAAACGCTGCGGGCGCGTGAGCGCGCATGACGTCATCACGCATTACGCTGCCTCTGGAGGACACCGGGGAAGCCTGCTTTTTCGACCCGAACACAATCTTTTCTGTGAGTTTACAGGCCTACAGAGGCAATCACAGTGAAAATGCCAGGGCTCATTCTACAGGACCAGGGCATTGCAGGAGAATGTATGAGGAATAAATTTTAAATTTCTATATATGTATTAGCTGTTAAACTTCCACATTGTCCCTTTAAGAAATGAAATATATTGCAAGGGGTTGCCATCAAAAACTGGAATTTCACGCTGGGGCAAAGTAGCTGCTAATTGCTGCTGCACAAGCATTGCTGTGATTTCATTTTGTTTTTGCATAATAGCACAGATTGCATTATTGTCCATAGCAGGTGATGACTGTGGCGAAGGGCCTTGCTCCTGGGTTCTCTGCAAAGGTTAAGATTGTAGTGCTACACTTTGTGGAGGCTGGCTTACTTTTGACTTGGAGTTCTTTTGTAAGGCTTTTGATTAAATTGTTTATCTTGTTTGAGTTGATTCTGGGTGTTTGCCCTGAGTGCAACAGTTTTAGGTCGCACATCCGGCCCAGACACTGTTAAATTTGGCTGAAAAACAGTCATGTATTTAGGCACAAAGTCCTTTTCTTGAGAATTAAATTCTGTTTGGTTTTGTCCTTTGAGTCCATTTCTCACATAAGAGTTCATGCCATTTGATTTAGAACTTCTTCCTGTATCACTTCCTTCCAAAACCGAGAGCTTTACTGCTGCAGCGGTTATTTGTGCTTCCAACTCCATTTGTTCCTTTTGTTTTCTTAATTTTTCTGCCTCAGTGCGTTTACATGGGCAGTATCAACATCTAAGTCGATCCTGGTCGAACTTATGATAATAAGCTGCGAGTCTTTATCCTTGTTTACATGCGCTTTAGAAAACCGACCTCGCAAATGAAGTTCGTTCCACTCCGGTACAGTAGGGGGCGACATGCGCCGTTTCATGTCGGGCATTGTTCCGGTTAGCTTGTAGCAACACAACTTGTAAACAAACGCTGGCGGGAGTAAATGAGACGGAATTGAAACAGAAAATACACTGTGGATGAAAGAATGGACAACAACAACGCCGCAGCACAGTTTATTGGTACGTACTGCGCTGTTAGATGTCGTTACGCGTGGTACGTTGTGGCGGTGATATTATCAGACGAGCGCTACTCTGGTCGCGTCACTTCCGGAACGCGAGCGTCTACTCGGTTCAGCTCGGCTGACCCGTTTACATGCAGAAGGAAGTCAGATAACTACCGCATTATCTGGGTGCTTCAGCCCGATTAGAAGAAGTTCACTTTCAGCCAGACTAACGCGTTTACATGCATTTAAAAAAAACCGATGTTAGTCTTTTTAGGGCAAAAGTTCGGTTTTCTGATGTGCATGTAAACGCACTGAATGCTGCTCTTTCTGCCATGATTAATTTACGAGCCGAAGTGCATGATCCAGATGTTTGGATAAATTTGATGCACTGTCTTCAGGATTAATACAATCAACATTTTCATCATGTTCTGTCACCTCAGCCTTCATATTAACATCATCATCATTCTCGTTTTTATTTAAAACCTCATTTACCTTTAACCAGGTGCAAACATCATTCACAAAAGATTCGTTTGCATCACTCTTGGCTTGAAACCATGCATTTTGTCTTTGTTGTTCATCCTCAGGCAAAGAAAAGTCATTTAATAAATTGTGGTGGAGTGAAGATGCATGTTTACATAATGCACTGAATTCTTTCTTAAGTTTACTCGTCATCCTTTTATCCATGATAACATCGATTGAGTCCAGACCTTGTCCGACCACTGAGCCAGCTTTCTTGATTAGTTTGTTGATTCTATTTTTGTCCTCAACAGTAATGCTCCTACCCCAACACAAAACAGAATAAAACAACACATTGGCCATGATCCCCTGATAAAAAACATTCAGGAGCCTGCTGCTTACGTCAAAGGACCTCAGCTTCCTCAGAAAAAAACAATCTGGACTGGGCCTTTTTAACAACAGCATCACTGTTCTTTTTCCAGTTTAGTTTGCTGTCAAGGTACACCCCTAAATATTTGTATGTCTCGACAATTTCAATAGGTTGACCTTTGATGACTACTGGAGAGGCAGATGATTTATTCTTCCTAAAATCAATAATTACCTGTTGTGTTTTGCCAACATTAAGTTGTAGAAAATTGGCATCACACCATCGCACAAAGGAGTTAACTTCATCCTTGTAGGCCAGGTCATCACCCTCAGTCATTGTGATGCTCTTTAAGATGACTCAGGTGTTTGCTAGCCATCCAAATGAAGTGCTGTCCACCTAGGCACCATTTCATTTCATTTATTTAGATCTCCATTAGCTGTATCAAACAGCTAGTCTTCCTGGAGTCTGTCAGAAATGCTGCCATACAATATATTTACATTTCTCTACACAACAATCACAAATAAAAATACATATACACCAAGGAATCTAACCTATAAGAACCCAACCGATTGGCCAAATGGGTGAAGGGCTCTATTTGATTTGTCAAAAACTTCATGCTTTCATTTGATTGACAAAATGCATTATGTGTAGCAAAAATCTGAGATGACCATTACCGTATTTTCCGCACCATAAGGCTCACCTGATTATAAGGCGCACAGCCAATCAGCGTCCTAGTTAAAGGTTTGGTCCACACATAAGGCTCACCTGATTATAGGGCGCACCCAGCAATTGGTACAATAAGCCAAACAAAGGAGTTAGATCAAAAATCTAACTTTATTTTTACTCACATTTTTTTTCATTCGTCGTCCATAAATCCCTCAAAATCCTTGTCCTCCGTGTCTGACATGAAGAGCTGACCCAGCACTGAACCCAGCGTGCTCGGTCAATGTCACTGTCGTTGCTCGGCTCTCCCGTTGTGATCTCGGCCTTGGTGAAAGCTCGAACAACAGTCTGGATGGAAACGTTGGCCCAGGCATCAGCGATCCACTCACAGATGGTGGCATAAGTCGATCGGCGCTGCCTGCCCGTCTTGTTGAACGTGTGTTCGCCATCAGTCATCCAGCGCTCCCACGCTGCTCGGACTTTCGCTTTGAACGACCGGTTCACCCCGATGTCCAGCGGCTGGAGTTCTTTGGTTAATCCACCCGGTATGATGGCGAGCTCCGTGTTCATCCTCTTCACCTGGACTTTAACGGCGTCGGTGAGATGGGCCCGCATGGAGTCGCAGATCAGCATGGCTGGAGAAGTGTGGAAGAAGCCGTCCCGTCTTTTGGTGTACACCTCCCGCAGCCACGCCGCCATCATGTCCTCATCCATCCAGCCCTTCGGGTTCGCCTTGGTGATCACGCCGGCGGGAAACTTTTCTTTGGGTAAAGTTTTCCGCTTGAAGATGACCATCGGCGACAACTTCTGGCCATCAGCCTGGCAGGCCAGCACGACAGTGAAGCAGGACTTCTCATGGCCGGTCGTCCGCACAGACACCGTTCTGGTCCCAATTTTCTCAACGGTCCGGTTCACCGGGATGTCGAAGGTAAGCGGGACCTCGTCCATGTTGGTGATGTGCTGGGGCTGGATGTTTTTGTCTGCCATCTTCTTAGAGCAATAGGAGCGGAACAACTCTAGATTTTCAGCGTAGTCGGCGGGTAGCTGCTGCGAGACGGTAGCCTCACTTACGTCCGTATAAAAGGCGCATCGTATTAAAAGGCGCACTGCCGGTTAAGGGGAAGATCAAAGCTTTTCAAATGCGCCTTATGGTGCAGAAAATACAGTAATTTTATTTTATTTTATTTTTCTTTTCTTTTGCGATATGCCTATTGTGCATGCTGATATTGCGATAACGGTATATTTGCGATATATTGTGCAGCCCTACTGGTGACGTATTTAAAGGAAGCGGTGTCCTGACCAATCACAAGCTTGTGCTCTCCATCTCTCTCGACAGACACTTGAAAAAGGGGGCATGTCTCCTTCACCCTTCGCGAGCCCATCCGAGAGCCCTTGCGCTGGCGCAAAATGGCGCTGTGTGACGGAGAAGTATAAATTAGGCTTTAACGTAGGTTTTCTCAGAACAGAAGTTTTTCTCTCGCCTTTTTCAACTTTCTAATTTACATAAAAAGTAGGTCACACACGGCTTTGACTTTTTGGCATGCTGCTGTTGACCACCCAAGCTGTCTTTATTCAACGTTCTTAGCTGAGCAGCCAAACTGGAAGCTAGCTGTTTGTGTCACAAGCCAGTGTTGTACCATGTTTTGCAACCATCAGATTCTGTGACTCTAGGGCAAAGCCTCAAGAAAGTGGTTGGACCTTTGAATTATTTTCCAAAATGTAGCTTACTTGGAATGGCTTTCTCCAAAAACGCTGACTGCACCTGTAAGCTATGTAGGCTATGAGACAAAAGGAAGGGAAACTTTTTTTATTTAACATTTATCAACCCTTTTCCCCCTATTGCACCACAGTCTATCGATTGGTAGTTTATATTATTATGCTTCAGTTTTGTCCCGTCATTATTATCTTCTCAAATCACCATTTTAGTAGACCAGAAACGCTTTCGCTTCAGATGTCCTGCACTTTTTCAAAAGGTCTTTCAATATAAGGTAGTGGTTTTACATTTCCCAGTTAGCCTGAAACATGGACCGGGACGCTCAAAACACCCCCCATAAAATATAAAGGAACCTGTTAGTGTGTGTTTTATTTAGAGAGGGTCATTTCTCAAGAGCATTTCTGCTTGAATGATTGAAATTAGCACCTGTAAAACTGAGGAAACATAATGGTTTTCCACTGTTCTAAACCAAAGGTTTTTAAGGTAGTAATTTAAGGAAAAAGTGTTTTGTTGTCATGGGTGTTTTTAGCTCACATTTCAAGTTTTAATCTGGAAGGATGTGCCTGTGAGCCTGTCACGCGTTGGCAACAAGCTTCACTGGTTCACAACCAAGATGTGAAAAAAAGAACAAGTTTAATGATTTAATTAAACAAATAAACTAAACATCCCACATCTCTTTATATAAGATTAGGAGACTAAATTACAGAGAAATGATTCTGCTGTAAAACGTCAGTTTTGGTGGCTGAATGTTTCTGCAGCAGAGGATGGGAGAAACAGGAGAAGTTTTGTTTTTCACATTCCAGAAAGCCTCATGGGTGACGTGGACCTATGGAAACAAGGCAGCTGTTGAAGACATCAGCACAGTCAGAACCGCGGGGTTAGATGGGACTCCAGAATCAGCAGCTCAGTCCTAGAAACTAATCTATAAACCAGACTCTAATGCTGCTTTCACATCTGGCCCGGTCCGGTCTAGGTAGCGTGGGTTCGGACCCGGAGGGGAAGGTTTTGCTCACAAATCTTTCTCAGGAGCGCTCCGGAATGCAGAAATCCCTGAGCACGTGAGTCAGGAAAAGACACGCAGAAGGTTCATGGTGTCCTCCTAAAGTCAGTAAACAAAGGCGGGCGTGAGCCGAGTTGCTTTTGGAGACTAATCCTAATATGAACCACATTATTTTATTAATTTGATCCCTGCTCTATTCCTCACTGAGACTGCTGTGTGTCCTCACAACAGTCTGTGCTTGCGCTGCCGTGGCTGGAGCTTAAAGGGATATAAACCATTTTAACCAGCCCAGTCATTCTCCTGACCCGGCTGTACTCCTTTAGCTTTAGCTTAGCATAAAACACAGTAAGTGAATGGATCTAACTAGCATTGTAAGTAAAAAGGCCTTAAATCACTCAGTAGTGATTCCAATTGTGCTTGGTGACCTAAATCAGTGTTCCCCAACCCTGGTCCTCAGGGCCCACTGTCCTGCATGTTTTCCATGTCTCTGCTTCAGCACACCTGATCTGCATTGCCTCCTCAGGAGAACATCATATGCTGCAGATGCCTGTTTTTCACTCATTCATTTGAGTCAGGTGTGTGGCAGCAGGGAAACACTGGTGTTTGAAAGGGCAACATGGAAAACATGCAGGACAGTGGGCCCTGAGGACCAGGGTTGGGAAACACTGACCTAAATAATCAGACTGACTGTAAGTGAAAATAATTAGTAACATAAAGAAAGCACAGGTGCCATTTTAGACTTGAGACTACTTTATGACAGAGCACAGCTGTAAAGGCTACTGCACACTGAAAGCATCAGCGGCGCAGAATGGCAGCGGAACATCGCCGCTTCAAATAGAATCCATTATAGTCTATGGGGATGTCACAAACCAGCTGCAATGCGGCAATTTCCAGACGTGTCCCAGAAGCGGCACGCCGCGCCACACTGCTAAAGATAGGATTGGGTTCTATTTTTGCCGCGTGCCGCTTCTGGGATGTATCAATTTCCGCAGTTAACATAGGGCTAGAAAGGAAATCACACTCGGTTTCAGTGTAAAATGCCCGGTAATTTTCAAAATAAAAGTCATTTGCAGCGATGCGATTTCATATCTATGTAGATTACGTCTATACGTGTGACCTCACGGCTTATTTACTACCGCATCGTTCGAGAAGTGCAGCGGTGTGTTTTTTATGGCTTTAATCCTGGCAGTGGTGAGTAAAAACATTATATATGACATCAAATAGCGATATCAAACGTGATTTCCTTCTTTTTGGTTTAATAGCGGATGGCATAAACAATCCGTGACCTTTGAAGTCTCGAGGGATCTTGTGATCTCGTGAGTTGAGCGAGGAGCGTGGCGGTGAATTCGCTTCGCTGCTGACTCTCCCGGTGTGCACTGGAGTGCCGCGATTGTCGCGAGTAAACCGTTCCGCGCCGCTGATGCTTCCAGTGTGCAGCAGGCGCAAGCCTCTGCTGAAAGGTGCAGGCAACCCCAAAGACACCTGTTGAGCGTAAACACAGATTAGGGTTGCAGCAATTATAAATGTTGGTGGTACGATTATAGTCTGAGAAATAATCACGGTTTCACGATTACCATCAATTTTTATCATTAGTTGATTTCACATCTGTCTTAACATATAAATCACACACACATTCTTTAAAGTATTGATAAAGTACATGATTACATTTTATAAAGGTTTTAAACTCCAGAAGATATCTATTGCTGCTTTTCAGAGATTCTGCTTAGAAAAATGAATTAGTAAAATCAAAGTAATCTCTGTAAATCTTAAATTATAGTTTAAAACTTTTAAAATACCCTTAATTATATTTGCCTAATAGCCTGTTTGAGTTTCTGTAAAAAGACAAAAACAGTTTACCTGTTGACAACTGGTCAGGGTTAACATGATTATTCAAGTCAGCACTAAAGGATGGAAACACCTTCATGAAATGAGATGTTAAATTACTAGTGCAGTTGTTATTATGAGTATCCTTAAATATAATTTCTACTTGTTAATATCTTTATTTTCAAAAGAATATTTCAATAAGAAAAATATTTTGACAAGGATAAATTATATTATTTCTATGTAAAATAAGAATTAAAAGAGGTGTTGTTGATTAAATGTTGAAATGGCTTGCCGTACTGGCTTGTTATAGACAAATACAGGGGAAACGTAGTACAGCACTACTAAATGAACCCTCGTGTTACAACTTTTTTTTCTTCAAGCTCTGCGGGGGCGGGTGGTGGGGGGCTCCAAGTCTATTTTGCCTTGGCCCCCAAATGCCTTGAAACGGCCCTGGCTGTGGGACGAAGTTTTGAAGCTGATCTGAATTGTATCACATATATATTTATTACATGCTTATTAATTATTGCTTTATACAGTTAAAGTGTACAGTCGTGGCCAAAAGTTTTGAGACTGACACAAATATTAGTTTTCACAAAGTTTGCTGCTACACTGCTTTTAGATCTTTGTTTCAGTTGTTTCTGTGATGGACTGAAATATAATTACAAGCACTTCATATGTTTCAAAGGCTTTAATCAACAATTACATGACATTTATGCAAAGAGTATTTGCAGTGTTGGCCCTTCTTTTTCAGGACCTCTGCAACTCGACTGGGCATGCTCTCAATCAACTTCTGGGCCAAATCCTGACGGATAGCAACCCATTCTTTCATCATCACTTCTTGGAGTTTGTCAGAATTAATGGGTTTTGGTTTGTCCACCCGCCTCTTGAGGATTGACCACAAGTTCTCAATGGGATTAAGATCTGGGGAGTTTCCAGGCCATGGACCCAACATTTCAACGTTTTGGTCCCCGAGCCACTGAGTTATCACTTTAGCCTTATGGCACGGTGCTCCATCATGCTGGAAAATGCATTGTTCTTCACCAAACTGTTGTTGGATTGTTGGAAGAAGTTGCTGTCGGAGGGTTTTGGTACCATTCTTTATTCATGGCTGTGCTTTTGGGCTAAATTGTGAGTGAACCCACTCCCTTGGATGAGAAGCAACCCCACACATGAATGGTCTCAGGATGCTTTACTGTTGGCATGACACAAGACTGATGGTAGCGCTCACATTTTCTTCCCTGGACAAGCCTTTTCCAGATGCCCCAAACAATCGGAAAGGGGCTTCATCGGAGAATATGACTTTGCCCCAGTCCTCAGCAGTCCATTCGCCATACTTTTTGCAGAAGATCAATCTGTCCCTGATGTGTTTTTTGGAGAGAAGTGGCTTCTTTGCTGCCCTTCTTGACACCAGGCCATCTTCCAAAAGTCTTCAACCTCACTGTGCGTGCAGATGCGCTCACACCTGCCTGCTGCCATTCCTGAGCAAGCTCTGCACTGGTGGCACTCCGATCCCACAGCTGAATCCTCGTTAGGAGACGATCCTGGCGCTTGCTGGACTTTCTTGGACGCCCTGAAGCCTTCTTAACAACAATTAAACCTCTTTCTTGAAGTTCTTGATGATCCTATGAATTGTTGATTTAGGTGCAATCTTAGTAGCCACAATATCCTTGCCTGTGAAGCTATTTTAATGCAAAGCAATGATGGCTGCACATGTTTCTTTGCAGGTCACCATGGTTACCAATGGAAGAACAATGATTTCAAGCATCACCCTCCTTTTAACATGTCAAGTCTGCCATTCTAACCCAATCAGCCTGACATAATGATCTCCAGCCTTGTGCTCGTCGACATTCTCACCTGAGTTAACAAGACCATTACTGAATTGATGTCAGCAGGTCCTTTAATGACAGCAATAACATGCAGTGGAAAGTTTTTTTGGGATTAAGTTAATTTCCATGGCAAAGACGGACTATGCAATTCATCGTATCACTCTTCATAACATTCTGGAGTATATGCAAATTGCTATTATAAAAACTAAAGCAGCAACTTTTCCAATTTCCCATATTTGTGTCATTCTCAAAACTTTTGGCCACGACTGTGAGTATTTTATAGGATTATAGAATAGGATATGTCTGCTATATAAAGAGACATAAACCTTGTGTATGAAAAGCCCACAGGAAGTAGTGGTGTGACGTTTTAAATGAGCTGGGCCCAGTTCATGACTTCAGCTGTTCATGTCTCCTCTCTGGTTTCTAGCGGAGGCCAAAGCAGCCGAGGCAGCAGCGAGCACCAGCTGTGCTACTCTTCCTCCCACACGTGTGTACCTGCCACAGGTAATCCTCCTGGTAGCATCTCGCTACAGCTCACTTGGGTTATGTTCACACTGCAGGCAAAAGCGCATCAAATCCGCATGTTGACCTGCCTGTGACCCTTATCTGATTTTTTTGTGACAGTCTGAACAGCACGGATCCGATTTTTCCTAATCTGATCCAGGTCGTTTCAATATATAGTACTGATTGTGACACATATGCGCAATTTTTGAAAGCGACTGCAGTCTGAACGGTCATGTCCCATTAAAACCGCCTCCTATCCGAAGTTTTTGCAGTCTGAACGGTCATGTCGCATTGAATCCACCTCCTACGTGACTGCTCAGCGGAGGTGAGCGTCGTGTCAGGACTTTACTGAGGAGGAGCGCTGAAGTAGCCTGGCAAGCCATCCTATATATGTGAATATGTAGTCTGGCCATGAACCATTGACGGCTCTCAGTCGTGGGGCGGGATTTACGGTTGTCTTTCAAAATGTCAGCACGCAATTGGATAGCGCTAGGACCAATCAGAGTAACGAACAACGTGACATCATCACAGCGACGGAAAAGCGGGAGGCTTTAATAGCGTCTCACATCAATGATTTCTGTCGTTTTTGTATAAAAACATGTGAATATCAGGTGTACTGGGACATTGCACTACTTTGTTTGATAAAAATAAGAAGCCGCTAAGTATATCAGACAGACTTACGCACGTTGGAGTCTAAATAATCCAATGTTGATGACAAAGCTGTTTCAAACCAACGTGGTTCCTGCGTTGCCGCCATGTTGCTTGGGTTCGCGGCCGCAGCGCTGACGTCATCGGCTACTCCCGCTCTCTGATTGGCCCAAAATATAGAGCGCTGTGATTGGCCCAACCAAAACTATAGCGAGCTGTGATTGGACAGCCACAGGCTGCGAGGGTTCCTATGAAGCGTGCCTAGACCAAACTCTGCAAAGCAAGAATTTGGTCTAGTTCACTAGGCTAGCGCTGAAGAGCAGCGCTGACAGGATTCAGGGATCTGTGGGACATCCTGTCAAGTTTTGGAATTAAAAATACAAGAAAGCATGAGAGTGGGAGGTGCTGCTGGAGCGAAGTGCATCTCCGGTCTCAGTCTCCGTGACAGCGGGGCGGGGGTTTTTCCGTAAATTAACTTAATACTGAAACATTTTCAGGGAATACNGTTATGAAACTTAGGAGATTTAATTGGATTTAAGACTTTGTAACCTCCCTTGTTGTGGATAGTTGTTTCTCTGAACTGAGGCTGCTCAAAGATACAGAATGGGTAAAACATTAATGGATCATAACGTTTCCTCGTAAGTTTTGTCTCTGTCATTTCAGGTGGATTCTACCCGAGTCCTCCAGCATTTGATGCTTCTGTGAGCTATGTCCCTCCACCTCCTTATTCTGCTCCTCTGGGACAGCAGCCACCAAATGATGCAGACCTCCCCTCCTCAGCAGCAGGTGGGGATCAGTCTGAAGTGACCCAAATCAAACCCTTTCTTTGCCCAATTGTAATATTTCTTATGACAGCATAAACCAGATTTTTTATTCTAAATCTGACCCAGGTCACCTTTATATAATGTGGTCCTAAATCAGACCCATATCTGATGTCAGCCATGTGTGATAAGTCTTTTACATCAGTGACAGATGTCATCCTTCTGCATGGGAGGAGGCAGGAAGATCAACCGTAAACACCGGAACAAGTTTCCCCTCACCTCTACAGTCGTGGCCAAAAGTTTTGAGAATGACACAAATATTAGTTTTCACAAAGTTTGCTGCTAAACTGCTTTTAGATCTTTGTTTCAGTTGTTTCTGCTGAAATACTGAAATATAATTACAAGCACTTCATATGTTTCAAAGGCTTTAAGCAACAATTACATGACATTTATGCAAAGAGTCAGTATTTGCAGTGTTGGCCCTTCTTTTTCAGGACCTCTGCAACTCGACTGGGCATGCTCTCAATCAACTTCTGGGCCAAATCCTGACTGACAGCAACCCATTCTTTCATCATCACTTCTTGGAGTTTGTCAGAATTAGTGGGTTTTGGTTTGTCCACCCGCCTCTTGAGGATTGACCACAAGTTCTCAATGGGATTAAGATCTGGGGAGTTTCCAGGCCATGGACCCAAAATGTCAACGTTTTGGTCCCCGAGCCACTGAGTTATCACTTTAGCCTTATGGCACGGTGCTCCATCATGCTGGAAAATGCATTGTTCTTCACCAAACTGCTGTTGGATTGTTGGAAGAAGTTGCTGTCGGAGGGTTTTGGTACCATTCTTTATTCATGGCTGTGCTTTTGGGCTAAATTGTGAGTGAACCCACTCCCTTGGATGAGAAGCAACCCCACACATGAATGGTCTCAGGATGCTTTACTGTTGGCATGACACAGGACTTATGGTAGCGCTCACATTTTCTTCCCTGGACAAGCCTTTTCCAGATGCCCCAAACAATCGGAAAGGGGCTTCATCGGAGAATATGACTTTGCCCCAGTCCTCAGCAGTCCATTCGCCATACTTTTTGCAGAAGATCAATCTGTCCCTGATGTGTTTTTTGGAGAGAAGTGGCTTCTTTGCTGCCCTTCTTGACACCAGGCCATCTTCCAAAAGTCTTCGCCTCACTGCGCGTGCAGATGCGCTCACACCTGCCTGCTGCCATTCCTGAGCAAGCTCTGCACTGGTGGCACTCCGATCCCACAGCTGAATCCTCATTAGGAGACGATCCTGGCACTTGCTGGACTTTCTTGGAAGCCTTGAAGCCTTCTTAACAAGAACTGAACCTCTTTCTTTGAAGTTCTTGATGAGCCTATGAATTGTTGATTTAGGTGCAATCTTAGTAGCCACAATATCCTTGCCTGTGAAGCTATTTTAATGCAAAGCAATGATGGCTGCACATGTTTCTTTGCAGGTCACCATGGTTACCAATGGAAGAACAATGATTTCAAGCATCACCCTCCTTTTAACATGTCAAGTCTGCCATTCTAACCCAATCAGCCTGACATAATGATCTCCAGCCTTGTGCTCGTCGACATTCTCACCTGAGTTAACAAGACCATTACTGAATTGATGTCAGCAGGTCCTTTAATGACAGCAATAACATGCAGTGGAAAGTTTTTTTGGGATTAAGTTAATTTCCATGGCAAAGACGGACTATGCAATTCATCGTATCACTCTTCATAACATTCTGGAGTATATGCAAATTGCTATTATAAAAACTAAAGCAGCAACTTTTCCAATTTCCCATATTTGTGTCATTCTCAAAACTTTTGGCCACGACTGTACACAAAAATGACTTGTGCTCACAAATGTACCCAGCTAAAATAAAGTAAATTTAATCTACACAAGGCTCTTGTTCATAGTCAGGAAAGTTAGCATTTCCACATGTTCTGGAGAAAGGCTTGCTCTCTTTTGAGACCAGATGCTCCCAGCTGCAGAGAAGATCCGCTCCAATGGGGTGGAATTGGCAGGGATGCACAGAAAAGATTTAGTCAGGTTTGTAACAAACGCGTCCATTGAAGAGGAGCACTTTTTAACACTGTAACAAAGGAAGAGACTGAACAAGCTAGTTAAGAAAGCTGGCTTGGTTCTGGGCTGCACACTGGATTCTGTTGAGGACGTGTGAAAGGAGGATGTTGTGGTGAAGCTGACCTCCATCTTGGAAAACCCCTCCCACCCACTCTATTCCACTGTAGAGGCCATGGACAGCTCCTTTAGTGGCAGACTGAGACATCCCAGATGTAAAACAGAACGCTAGCGTAGGTCATTCATTCCCACTGCAGTAAGAGTGTAGAACTCCACAGTTTAACTGTTACTGGCATTACCCTGTTACACGCTAGCATCAGTGCTATATTCAATACTTGTGCACTACCCGGATGTACATTTGTATATCTGTGTTCTTATGCCGTTTCTTCTTGGAAACAGCTAACGAAAAAATTCTGTATTTTTATTGATTTTTAATTGCTGAAGGTTACAGTAATGGCCTACTGCCTTTGTGTTGTTTTCCTATTCTCTAAGTGTATGTGCTGCCTTAACAAGTGAATTTCCCCACTGTGGGATCAATAAAGTCTATTCTATTCAGAGGGGTTATTCATTCATTCATTTGTCTGTCAGCATTCAGGTCTGTGTGGGTCAGCTGGAGGTCTCTCCTGAGTAAACATGTCTGACGTTTGATAAGCTGTTCTTTTGTTTATTGATTCGTCCCCCCTCCTGATTGATCTGCTCTTGTTCACATCTACACTCACAGGCCACGTATGTGGTACACCCCACCAGCCAGGGTGCCACACCCATGGGGGTGTGAGTGTTTTAATTCCCTCATTTTTCCTAGCTCTGTGAGGAATTAAAATTAGCACCTCACTGTTAAGAGCTCATTTTAAATTGAAGTGTGTGTTTATATATTTATGGGCTTTAAACAAAAACAGGAAATGTATAAATTGAGATTCATTTAATACATAAAACAAATATTATAACTGGAGTACAGACGAGGGAGGAATCTTTTAGGCACGTTCTTCTGGAAGCTCCTGCCTGATCTTGAAGACACAAGCGGGGAGCCACCTGCTGACACCATCGACCAAGGGAACGACTGATACCAGTAAATAAATAATGAAATCAGGGCTAGGAGTTCATTTCTAGTGGGATGTTTGTGATTGTGTAACATAAATGTGACCATTACAGAATGATTTTGTCATGGGGTATTTTTATTTAAAGCTTTGGCGTTTCTGTGCAGCAGACAATAACATTAGCTCAGGGTTAGCTGCCCTGGTCCTAGGGAGCTGTCCAGCACGTTTTAGTTGTTTCCCTGCTTCAACACAGTTGATTCAGCAGCTCATCAATTTGCTGCTGATTAAAATCAGGTGTGTTGAAGCAGATAAACCTCTAAAGCATGGTGGATGCTGCTCTCTGGGACTGGGGAAAGAGACATACAACACAGGGAAAGAGAGGGAGGGGGAATGGAGGGACAACAGTACACAACAAATGGACAACAAACAGGCAAGACAAAACAGTGGGGTCATCATAATAAAAAACAAAAAATCTACAAAATTAAATGGAATAGGAACTGTAAAGAGGTTATTGTCCTTATTTGTAGTTACTTGCCCTTTAAGTTAAAGGGGACCTAGAATGTAAACCAACATTTTCCTTGTTGTTGTTGAAGAAGACAGCTTGGGTGGTCAACAGCAGCATGCCAAAAAGTGAAAGCCATGTTTGACCTACTTTTTATGTAAATTAGAAAGTTGAAAAAGGCGAGAGAAAACCTTCCTTAACACGTCATAAGGGGGAGCCACGCCTCCTCAAACCTGCATGTGTCTGAGGCTGTCACGTTCCTCACCTGAGCTCCACAGCGTGAGCAGTGAGGAGGGATGTAGCGTGTGATTAGATCCAATCGCAGGGAGTGCTAGCGTTGGGTGACGTCTAACACGCAGTTTATTATAGGAGCACCGACACGAACCTCAAAGTGAAACGAGGACGTGGCGGTGTTCCAGAAAGGAAAAAACGGGCTTACTGTTTGGATGCAGATGGATGAGGTGAGCGTAGGAGCTCTGGATCGTCTGGCCTGAATGTGGAGCCATGACGACTGGAACGGTTGAAAGCTGTAGCCGGCTGGCGTGGATCTGAGCCAAGGGGCTAGGAAGCTAAAGCGGGAGGTGAGCGCCGGAAGCTCTGGGCGCACGGCGTGACCTGCGGAGCCGATGCGCTGGAGAAATAAAAGTTATGGTAGAACTGAAAAACGCTACTAAGCGAGGCGCCGTTAGATCCGAGACGAAACGGGAACGCCAAGGCTAAGGACAGAGAAACGATGAGCCAGCGCTGGAGTTGCCGAGAAGACTTCCTGAAATAGTGTGGACGTGATGACGTGGAGAGGTGCGTGACAGTGTGGGGAATGCTGGGATGTGGAGTCCTAAGTATGGTGCGGTGTCAGAAGGATGGCTGGAAGGCAGGAATCATGACAGTACCCCCCACCCTAGGGACGGCTCCGGACGGCCCAAAACCGTGAGACTAGGAGGTCCGGGGGCGGCGAGCACAAAACCCAGAGAGGCCAGGAGAGAACTGAACTGACTCGATTGGAAGGGACTAAACCCTGGCAGAAGTGACCTGACTGATGGACACGGCATGACTGGAGCTGATTGAAGCAGACTGGACAGGAAGGGGCTCTAGGGGGCTGAACTGGAACTGGTTGAGCTGAAAGAAACTGGAGGGGATTGAAGAGACCAGCAACATTCTTGGCTAGATGTGACGTGATGGAAAGGGACCCAGCTGGAGGGACTTGACTGAAGGGGAGCTGATCCGAATTGACTGGGAGCGACTTGACTTGACTGGGAGCGACTTGACATGATTTGGCGTGATTCGACTTGATCGAAGTGGCTTGACTGGAAGCCACCCGACCCGAAGCTACTTGATTGGGTTGAAGGCACTTGACTGGATTAAAACTACTGGACTGACTGGAAGCTACGTGACGGACTGGACTGAAGCTACGTGACTGACTGGAATGAAACTACTGGACTGGAATGAAGCTACTGGACTGGAATGAAGCTACTGGACTGAAATGAAGCCACCGGACTGAAATGAAGCCACCGGACTGAAATGAAGCTACTGGACTGAAATGAAGCTACTGGACTGAAATGAAGCCACTGGACTGGAATGAAGCCACCGGACTGGAATGAAGCCACTGGACTGGAATGAAGCTACTGGACTGACTGGAGTGAAGCCACCGGACCGACCGGAGTGAAGCTACTGGACTGACTGGAGTGAAGCTACTGGACTGGAGTGAAGCTACAGGACTGACTGGAGTGAAGCTACAGGACCGACCGGAGTGAAGCTACAGGACTGACTGGAGTGACGCTACAGGACTGACTGGAGTGACGCTACAGGACTGACTGGAGTGACGCTACATGACTGACTGGAGTGACGCTACATGACTGACTGGAGTGATGCTACATGACTGACTGGAGTGACGCTACATGACTGGCTGGGTGGAAGCTACATGACTGGCTGGGTGGAAGCTACATGACTGGCTGGGTGGAAGCTACATGACTGACTGGAGTGACGCTACATGACTGACTGGAGTGACGCTACATGACTGGCTGGGTGGAAGCTACATGACTGGCTGGGTGGCAGCTACATGACTGGCTGGGTGGAAGGTACATGACTGGCTGGGTGGAAGCTACATGACTGGCTGGGTGGAAGCTACATGACTGGCTGGGTTGAAGAAACTTGACTTGGCTGGGTTGAAGAAACTTGACTTGGCTGGGTTGAGAAACCTAACTTGGCTGGGTTGAAGAAACCTGACTTGGCTGGGTTGAAGAAACCTGACTTGGCTGGGTTGAAGAAACCTGACTTGGCTGGGTTGAAGAAAC
>SSNS01000559.1:53478-129595 GCA_006937985.1 Aphyosemion australe
AAAATGATTGTGATTGTCATTTTTGCCATAATGGTGCAGTGCTATGGTTGACACACATTACTTTTAACGCCGTTAATCTTTTTAACGCATGATGAACACACAGGCTTCCAAACTTTTTGGACATCTCCTGTGATTTAGTTTGAACAATTTTCCCTCTGCAGTTTCAGCTGTTTCTCCTGTTTATTAATAAAGCACGGGTCTGAAAACAGCTTCTCCCTTCCTATTTGGAGAATTTTTGTGTTGCATTGTTTGGAAACAGAATCATAACACAACATAAAATTTCTTGAAAAGTTTTCCATGTTGAATGTTCTCTTTGTTGTGACAGTCCTGTATAACTTCACATTCTCTTAGGTTTGCTTTTAAAATTCAAAATTATACCAGCATTGCTTCCTAAATAAAACCTTGAACCAGGAATAAAAAGATATGAACATTAGGGATGTAAGAAAATATCGATATGGCAATTAGAGGTGCATGAAAAAATTGATTCACATTCGAATCGTGATTCTTACTTATAAAGATTCAGAATCGATTCATAAAATTTCGAAATCGATTCCGTCTGAAAGCCTTTATGTAAACTGCCATATTTCCGAGCGGCCCCGAACGCATCATCGCTGGCGCACCGGCGCTAGCTGTAGCTGCTCGCTCTGTGTGCTTCTACGCTGCAATCTGCTGAAATACGACAGAGACTTACCTTTATTATTATCCTGTGTGCGTTTTGAGTCAATAAGTAAGTTCATTATGTTTTATAATGTTTAAATGGTGTTATCCTGTTAGTTTGACTGTTTCATGCCGAGTGCACCGTGCATAATTGATGCTTGTTGAGACTAATTAGTGCCTGTTAGTCTTCATTATGTTAAACTTTGTTGCCACACATACTTGAAAAGTATTTGACTGCATTACTATTAGGTAACTGTAAAGGTTTTACAAGGTAAGCAAAAATAAATGTTGCCTTTTCATCAAAAGATTACCTCTGTTTACAGTTTTAGAATCACTTCATTTTACCTTGTAAATTTGCATTTTCTTGAACATAACCAGTTTTCTTTAAAGTAAAATAACAATTTCCCATAGCTTTTTCTAACTTGCAGAAGAAAGTAGTAAATCCTGGAACTGACACTCTTTGTTAATATTGATTGTGAATTGATTTGAATCGAGAATCGATTCTGAATCGAATCGGCACCCCAAGAATCGGAATCGAATCAAATCGTGAGTTGTAAGATTCACATCCCTAATGGCAATATATCGTGATATTTTTTCCTACAATATTATATCGATATTTAAAAGCCGTGTATCAAATATTTGGAAGAATTTACATGCAAACAGTTGTGTATTTTCTTTTATTTTGGTGCAATTCAAACGCCGACCGCTAGTTGGCAGCAGTGTGCAATGGGTTTTGTTTCCACCATTGAAATGTAAATCCCTCTGTTATGGTTCAGATACCTCATGTTAAACATGTTATGTATCAGTTTTGGACTGTTTATTGAATTTTCCTACAATAAATTCAGTCTAAAAAAATCGCTAATATCATCTGGCTGTATCGCAATATAATGTGATATATTGTATCGTCTCCTCAGCTCCTCTAAATCCGAGACCATGGTCCTGAGTCGGAAAAGGGTAGAATGCCTTCTCCAGGTCAGGGACGAGGTCCTGCCCCAAGTGGAGGAGTTTAAGTATCTCGGGGTCTTGTTCACGAGTGAGGGAAGGGTGGAGCGTGAGATCGACGGGCGGATTGGTGCTGCATCTGCAGTGATGGGGGCGTTGTACCGATCTGTTGTGGTGAAGAGAGAGCTGAGCCGAAAGGCGAAGTTCTCAATTTACCGGTCGATCTACGTTCCTACCCTCACCTATGGTCACGAGCTTTGGGTAGTGACCGAAAGAACGAGATCACGGATACAAGCGGCCGAAATGAGTTTTCTTCGCAGGGTGGCTGGGCTCTCCCTTAGAGATAGGGTGAGAAGCTCGGTCATCCGGGAGGGGCTCGGAGTAGACCCGCTGCTCCTCCACATCGAGAGGAGCCAGTTGAGGTGGCTCGGGCATCTGATTAGGATGCCTCCTGGACGCCTCCCTGGTGAGGTTTTCCGGGCACGTCCAACCGGGAGGAGACCCAAAGGAAGACCCAGGACACGCTGGAGAGATTATGTCTCTCGGCTGGCCTGGGAACGCCTTGGGATTCCCCCGGAGGAGCTGGCCCAAGTGGCTGGGGAGAGGGAGGTCTGGGCTTCTCTCCTTAAGCTGCTGCCCCCGCGACCCGACTCCGGATAAGCGGGAGAAAATGGATGGATGGATGGATGGATTGTATCGTCTCCCCTGTATCGTGATACGTATCGTATCGCCAGAATTTTACCAATACACATCCCTGATGAACAATGAGATTAACACGTATGTGCTAGAGCAGGCCTATTCAATTACTTTCTCTACTGGGCCAGATTTCTAAATCGTGGATCAGCTTAGGGCCGGATACCCAAATCTTTATCATGTATTTTACCGACAACATTTAAATATTAAATTTTAATATTTTGACTGATATTATCACCTCCACCACTACTACAAATACAACTAAAAATAACAGCAATGCACGTCTTCTTATTGTTTTAATGATCTGCATCAATTCAACAGTTGCAGAGCTGGTAATACAAACATTTTTATGGTTTTTAACCTGCATTAACTCGATTGCAGCTACTAAATGAAAATTAACAATAATAGCATAGCAGCTATGCAAAATAAACATATGTGGCAAGGTGGACAAACGAGGGCCCCGGCGGGATTTGAACCTCAGACTCCCCGGGTGTAGGTCACGCGTGCTAACCAGTGAGCCAAACAGACATCCCTGTGGCCAGGCAGCCCAGGTGCATGATCAATCGGGATCCAGTGACAGGATGCTCACTGTCACATATTTTCCCATCCAAGTTGGATTAAAAGCGGATTTTAGAGTTTTTTGGGAAGCCTCCAGAAAACAAAAGAAGTCTCAGTGTTTTCTCTGCTCCGTGACAGCGCCTCAGCGCACCTTTTGACACCTGCTGTCAGATCACGCAACAGCCATCCTCTCCCTCAGCAACAAAACGCTACTGAACCCATTCTTAGTTTAATTATTTTAGTATAACTCCGGTTTTATTTGGTCTGTTAACAAAAAAAAACGGGTGTGTAGTTTATAATCCGCATTTTAAACATAAGTTGAAACCAGAGAGTCTTGCTGCTGCGGCGTCCCAAAGGTGTGTTTTTATTGGTCAACTGCAGACATAGACATGAATACGTAGATGGGCCGCTCCAATAGGCAGTGCCAGTCCACGTGGTGTCTACGTATATATGTCTGTGATTGCTAAGATGGTGTTGCGTTCAAGTGCAATATCAGTGTGGGAATTTTGAAACTCGCACGCAAAAACTGTTTTTAACTGGGTTTTTTCTGTTGGTGGTTGGGGGACAGGGTCAGGTGGGCCACCTGGTGAGGGCCCGCGGGCCGCCATTTGAATAGCCCTGTGCTAGAGTCACAGGAACCACAGTGAGACTAGCTCAGGCTAGCCTTTAGCTAATGAGTGCTGTTGGACGTAAAAGCTAGTTCTCCTAACACAGGCCGTTCGGCTTAGTGATTAGGACAGGAGCGATGGTTCTGTAGGGTTGTTGGTTCCAGAGCTGCTGAGTCAGAACCTGCTGACTCAGCTCACTCCGTAGGTGCTGCCAAAACAGCACTCTCATTCCAGGCTGTAAATCTCCATTAGCCTCTCTGATGGTGAAAGCCTCCATGGTGGCGAGTCTCAGCTCTAATCTGAGTGGAGAGAGTCTGACCTTCAGCCCGAGTCAGAACAGAACCTGCTGCCTCCTGCCCTTCTCCTCGCAGTGATGTCATCGACCCAAACCCAATTATAACCTGACTATAAATAGAACGGCTGCTCTATTAATCCTGACAGGAATTATAGAATTAATAGAGCAGTCGTTTATCTTCATCCCTCCTCCCTTCCTTTCATCTCAGCTTTGCTGCAAAGGAAAAGTATTTTAGTGTGTCATGTTAGCCAGATATGTCCTGAACCAGTGGACCAGTTCTAACAAAACCTCCAAACTCTGGATGGACGTCTACAACCGATTCACTTTTGGACTCAGTCCAGTTAAAGATGCCGCCACGGCTAAACTACTTTGGCTAACACAAGAATGCTATCACTCAGTTTCATAGATGTTGAGCTAACGTTTGATGTGTTATGATGGGTTTAATTTCATTTTTCAGGTATTTATTATTGATTTTCTCTGTTTCTCCTGCTAGAACCAAGCCTGATCTCTCACTTTTCCCATTTCTCCAGATCTGCACCTGGCAGCCGAGCTGGGGAAGACTCTGTTGGAGAGGAACAAGGAGTTGGAGGATTCTCTGCAGCAGATGTACATCACCAATGAGGAGCAGGTGCAGGAGATTGAGGTACCTGCTCTGATTCTGTTACCCTTTAGTGACTTCTTATTCATGCTGAAGGATTCGGTCTGAAAGGTGAAACTAACTCGGGCTACGTTCACACTGCAGGTCTTGATGCTCAATTCCGATTTTTTGAGTAAATCCAATTTTTTTGTGTGGCTGTTCACATTATAACTGAAATGCAGCATGAAACACTCCAGTGTGAATGAGTCACGACCCCAAAACGGCCTGCATGTGCAGGAGACAAGAAGTCACACACAGTGGAGTCGGAACCAGGAGAGGTGGAGTTGTGATGTGAAAGCCTTCACTGACAGTTCAGACAGAATTTCAGGATCACACCAGCCATGTCTCCCGTTTTGGGCTGGAAGCTGCTTTAAAAACCATAAACAATCTTACTTTCCTTATTCCCGCCATCGTCCCAAATTAGTATTCCCTGAAGATGTTCCAGTATTAAGTTCATTCACAGAGACCCCCCCCCGCTTTCATGCTTGAATGGATGTCCAGACAAACTTCTGAATCCCTCTGTCAGATCTGCTCCTCAGGAACGTCCTTACACGATGCTCACCTTTGCTGATCAGTGATGTAGGAGGTGGATTTAATGCGACATGACCGTTCAGATGGAAGTCACGTTCAAAATCATCAGATATGTATCAGAATCAGTACCACATATGAAAGTGACCTGGATCGGTTTTGAAAAAATCAGATCTGTGCTGTTCAAACTGTCACAAAGAAATCAGATATGGGTCGCATGTGGGGAAAAAATTTTTCCTGCAGTGTGAACCTAGCCTCAGAGATTTTAAACATGACGGCTTTGGCTGTTGGTCTCCTTTGAGCCCTCCTCCAGCTCCTGATGAAAGGATGTGAACATCAGTGTGTGACTGTTTTTCTGCCTAAAATGAGAGTGTGTGTGTTCTACAGTACCTGACCAAGCAGCTGGAGGTTCTTCGGGACATGAATGAGCAGCATGCTAAAGTGTACGAGCAGCTGGATGGGACGGCCCGAGAGCTGGAGCGCACCAACCACATGCTAGTGACGGACAGCAAAGCCTCTCAGATAAAGATCGAGAGGTGCGAGGGTCTGGGGGTTCTCCTCTCTCTGTCCTTGTCTGGTTGATCCCACCTTAGAACTCTGCTCCTTCTTTTTCCCAAGGCTAACAGGAACCACTGAGGCTTTGCAGAATCAGGTGGAGCTTCTGTCAGCGCAGGTGGAGCAGCTCCGCTCCATGGAGCAGCTCCGAGTCAAGAGGGAGAAAAGGGAGCGGCGCAAGACCATCCACTCATTCCCATGCCTGAGGGAGCTCTGCACGGCGCCCAGGTGTGTGTGTGTGTGTTATGTTGTGTGGAACCGTTCTAAACACCTGTCAGCTGATGCTGCATCTGTTTCCATCAGGTATGAGGATGAGTTTGTAGTGGGCAGGGCTGAGAGCTTCACTCTGGAGGCCAAACGTCAGCCGTTTGAGGAGGAGAACCAGCACCTGCGGGAGGCGGTGTCGGCCCTGCGAGCAGCCGTCCGGACCGAGAGGGGTCGGAGGGAGGGGGTGGAGAGGGAGTGCAACCTCCTGATCGCTGAGTTCTCACGTCTGCAAACTCGAGTCCAGGTCAGACAACTGTTGTCTCACATGGGTGCTGACGTGACGTCATTTACCTAACAAGCTTTTATAATCCAACATTCCCTCCACACATACACAGATGTACACTCACTGTAACCTTTTGGAAATAGGGCTGTGTGTGGCAGTCGTCAGTAGTCATCTTACCTGCATCAGGCTACAAGGAGAACAAATTCTCTATTCTTATCATTATTATTATTATTATTATTACAATCTCTGAAGGAACAACAAATCTTTGATTGTTTTTGTTTTTTCCAGGATGCTGAGAGTTGCCAGTCGAGGGTGCGGGAGTTGGAGGTGGAGCTGCAGGAGCTGCAGCAGCTACGTCGCGCTCGAACTTTCCTGCTGAGCAGCGAGGACGACGGCGTGGCTCTGACCCAGACCGTCCTCAGTATCACCCCAGAAACCGACACCTTCCTGGAGGTGGAGGTCGGGGAGACAGGAGGAGGTGTGAGGGAGGAAACCGAAGGTGGAGGAGGTGTTGGTGGTGAGGTGTTACCAGAGTCCAGCCCTGTGAGGAAGAGCTGCAGTGACACTGCGCTCAACGCCATCGTGGCCCGGGACGCATCCGGTCGCAGGAGAGGCAGCTACGCTCTCCACGCCAACAGCGTGAGGAAGAGGGGGATGTCCATCCTCAGGGAGGTGGATGAGCAGTACCACGCCCTGCTGGAGAAATACGAGGAGCTGTTGGGGAAGTGCAGGAGGCACGAGGAGAGCCTGTGTCATGCTGGGGTCCAGACATCGCGGCCCGTCTCCAGGGACCCATCCATGAAAGACTGTGCCATGGGCCCCACCCCGGCGCCTCCTCCCACACCCACCCAGTCCCCCTCCACCCCCGAAGCCATCGAGAGCATCAGCAAACAGGTGGAGGCGGTGGATAAGCGGCTGGGGCAGAACACTCCAGAGTACAAGGCTCTCTTTAAGGAAATCTTCTCCCGTATCCAGAAGACCAAGATGGACATCAAAGCCACCAAAGCTGCTAAAGCTAGCAAGTCAGGCAAATCTGGTAAATCCAGTAAACCGTAAAAACCTCCGGTCGCTTCAGCAACACACCACTACGTTACTCTTTCAGTGTCAAACGCTTGGATTAGTGGAGAAGGAGCCGTTTACAGCAGGTCAGGTCATATTAGCATGCAGTCACTTCTGAAGCTTGTCAAACATCAGTCAAACCTGATGAAGATGCTTTTCATCCTCCTCTGATGCATTCCTAACACAGCTGCAGCAGCGGGCCTCCATCATGAGCTAAAAGATCAAGCTCCACAAAAAACAACAGAACAATTGCTTCTGATTGGTGTGAATATATGAATAAAATTATATTTGATGTCACTAACATTAAGTCTAAGTCAGATCCCTCCACTGCTAACAGAGAGTAGCCGTTTGGTTCATTTAGCTAGTCAGCAATATTAGAAAAAAACAATAATTGTGGGATTATTGGTCAATAATACGATTACCGATTTTTGCTATCATAAAATTGCAATACCAATATGTTCCCATACATCGTCCAAACGTTCTGTGGCTCAGATCAGACTGACCTGAATTCAGAGTCTTCTTTCATGACCAAAGGGGCCCACATAAGGGTCAGATCACCACTCTTACCTGCCTTTATAAGCCCATGACCTCTGACCCTTTAAGGGCTAGTTTTCAATGTTGCTCTCACAGTATTCTCACTGGTTGGTTGTCTCCTTGAGGCTGCCTCCTCCTGGTTGAAGGAGAACTTTCCTGCAGCCCAGCAAAGATCTGGTGTTGTATTACAGAACAGCTGATGTAAAACCAGAGAGAGTAGGTCAACAATAGAGATCAGGATTTGAGTTTTGCTGTACTGATCTGATACCTTCCAACAAATCAGGACCCTGATCGGATCAGGACATCTCTAGTAATTTATTTCAGCTTTAAAGGGCCTGTATCATGTTATTTTACATCTTCCAGATCAACAGTAAGCACAATATATGAGATGTCAATTTTATGAGCCATTACTTCTGCCTGGAAATAAGATGCTTTGAATCAATTAAACCCCGCCTCCACCCATGTGAATTCCACAATAGTATGCAGCTGCAGACCTGGAGACCACAGATTCATACCGACATGTCCCGCTGGGGTGTTTTTCATGAAGTAACAATAGAACATAGTCAAAAGCTCCAACGAGTGGATTTTGCATGATATAGGATCTTTAAAGCTGCTAATCATGCTCACCTTTTTGATATAAAAGTGGTTTTTGTTTTTTTTTACTTTGTAACTCAAAGTAACTCTGGGGCTCAGATAGGGTGACCAGATCCCAACTCGCCAAATGTGGGACGACATCAAATTACAATGCAATGAGATAAAGTAACAAAAAATCTATTCTGCCTTTTAGCTCTAACATCACTGTTAAATATACATAAATTATTATCATCATACATTTAATGTTTTATATATTCTGTTTGAATTCAACTTGAAAAAGCAAACAGCAGAAGCTTTGATACTATTTCAGTTCCTCTCTGTTTACCACAGCTTAACTCAGGCTCTTGGGACCTTCTACAGTGGCTCTGAATAACTTTAAAATAGAATAGAATAGAGAATAGACTTTATTGATCCCTCAGTGGGGAAATTCACTTGTCACAGCAGCACCATCACTCAAAGGGTAATTAGAAGAAGATAAAAAAACAAGGATACATCTATATACACATAGGCAGTAATCTAGTATTGTAATCTTAGATCACTAAAAAAAACCACAAATAAAAGATGAAAACATACTTGGTACCAGCTAAAATGATTTTAAACCATCAACTCATTTTAAAGATATAGATAGACCCACAATAGGTTTAAAGTCGGTATCCAGAGTTTTCCCCTTTCAGGAATCATGTATGATTTTTCAGAAATCCATAAAAGTGATTCTCTTATCATGTACTGTGATATAATGTAAGCAATACGTATTTTTCTTTTTTCTTGCTAAGCCCGCCCCCCGGCCCGTAGAGCTGCACGCAATTTGAACTGATCGCCGGTCAGCATTAACCAATAGCGTTAGACTACGCTTACGTACAGACGTCAATCACAGAGCTCGCTCGAGCGTTTAAGGACGTACATTGGTTGATGCAGAGTTGGCGACCTTTCTCATAGACAAGTAAGTCTTTAAAGTATAAATATATGAAAACACAACATAACATGAGCTTAATAATTTTAAATGTGTTTTAGTGCTGTTTTGTTGGCTAGAGGAGTGTATTCATGAACGAGAGGCATTTCTTTCAGCTGTAATACGAAAATGAAATGTCTTGGTGTGATAGGCTTGTCAGCCACTAGATGGTGCCATCAGATAAAATAAACAATCAGGACATCTGCTTTAAAGATATTGGCCAGACTCAGCATGAAAATTGTAGAAATTCAGTTTAACTACACATCTATAAAAAATAAACTGGGTTTAGTTTTTCATTTTAAGCGATTTTGTCATAAATCATTTTAGAAAATCTAAATTCTCTCTAAACACTGAAAAGTGCTGGTTCCTCATACATCACTCAACTACGTCTTAGGAGGCACAGCTACTGGTGCTTACTAGGAGATTAGCTGTATTCATTTCAACTTCGTGCTCTCAAAGATTACGGATCATTTCGTTTACAGCTGCAGTAAAAAGTCAAAGCCATATGTCGGAGTCCTACACGCATTTTTCTAACTAGCGTAGCAGCATTAAAGTTATCAAACTGAGGAGAATCGTAGCGAGCTGTAAGCACAACGCTAGCTTCTGTCAGATCTGCAGTGACCATTACAACACAGCTGATGCAGCTGACTGCAAGCAGGGGCTGGTCAGGGCTGCTCACTCAGAGGTTTGATCTAAAATAATAATCTACATATTCCAACTATAAATCCATCTGGAACCGGTACCGGTCCTTTTGGTCTCCTGCCAAGTCCCGTTAGCATGACGGCAGACACAGCTAATCATGTTAGCTCTGGTAAGGAAAAAATAAATCATTTGGGAAAGCTACGACGCACAGAGGTTGGATCTTAAAAGATGATCCACATATTTCAACAACAGATCCTCCTGAGACCGGTAGAACCTCCATGCCCTTCTGGAATACTGCCAAAACTACAAGCTGAGCTAACGAGAGGCTGCAGCGTCACCCCAGTCAGGAAAAGTTATTCTAGTAAGCTATCGATTTATTTTTTTCCAAAGTTATATCAATATATACATACAGTGGTAAAACTGGCAGCACTTGTTTTATTTTTCTGTAGATTATTGAATTATATTGGGACAGAATGATGAAGCTACGACCACGTCAGCTGAGAGCTCCAGGCGGGAGCGTTATGAACACAGGAATTAAATATTCAATAAATGTAAACAAACTGTACTGATTTTGGTTCTGCAGACGTTCAGCATCGTCCTCGGCAATAGTTTCGCCACCGGTGTCCAGATCAGCTAACAAGTCCATTTATCCATCCATTTTCATCCGCTTATCCAGAGTCTGGTCGTTGGGGCAGCAGCCTAAGCATAGAAGCCCAGACTTCCCTCTCCCCAGCCACTTGGGCCAGCTCCTCCGGGGGAATCCTAAGGTGTTCCCTGGCCAGTCGAGAAACATAGTGCCTCCAGCATGTCCTGGGTCTTCCCATGGGTCAGTTAGACGTGCCCGGAAAACCTCAACTGGCTCCCCTTGATGTGGCGGAGCAGCGGGTCTACTCAGAGCCCCTCCTAGATGATAGCACTTCTCAACCTATCTCTAAGGAAGAGCCCAGACATCCTGCAGAGAAAACTCAATTCGGCAGCTTGTATCCAAAATCTTGTTCTTTCGGTCGCTACCAAACGCCCTCAGTACTGTAGACGCAGTACTGATTTTGATCTCACTCTTCACCCTTTCCTCACTCGTGAACAAGACCCCGAGATACTTAAACTCCTCCACTTGAGGCAGGACCTCATCCCTGACCTGGAGAAGGCATTCTACCCTTTTCCGACTGAAGACCATGGTCTTGGATTTAGAGGCTCACAAGTCTTCTGAGTTAAACAGCATGTGTGCACCTCCGGCTCGCCAGCTTGCTGTGGTAGAAGTCAAACTATCTGTAACATGTTCGGTTGAACTCCTCCGGCTCTTCGATATCCGTTCTCATTGTAATCCAGAGAAAACCAATCTGACGGACTAGCAGAGGTTTCAGAAGCTACATCTGACTGATGAAACATTGTTGTCTGCTATAAAGCTAACGCAGAAATCCCGAGCTGCATGACTGTTTACACTCTAGCTGTCTGAGCGGTTCCTTGTGAAACGTCATCGCTGGCTTAACGCTCAGACCGGAAGCCTCCCTCTGTTTTTTCCCGCGCCATTTAAAACCACTGGATTTTCTTAAAAATCCAGCCGTGGAAATCCCCCCAAAAATTGACTTGAGGTTTTAATACATTTTTACACATGTGAGTCAAAGGAAATTTGCCTCTGGCCAATATCTTTAAGCAGCTTTTCAGAGTTTTCATTGAATATTTGCCCCGACTTTCCACAATGACAATAAAAGTACCAATAGTGATTTTAGATCTATTTATGTTTATTTTTTTATTAATTTTCCACTAATATCAACATCCCATTGAAAAAATATCCTTAATTTTTTGCTTTTTTTTTTTTGGTCTAGTGGTAGAGTGTCTGCCCCGGGACTGGGAGATCAGGGTTCGATTCCCGGTCGGGTCATACCAAAGACTTTGAAAAAATGGGACCCAATGCCTCCTCGCTTGACACTCAGCATTAAGGGGTTGGATTGGGGGCTTAAACCACCAAATAGTTCCCGAGCGCGGCCACAGCTGCAGCTCACCGCTCCCCACCATGGGGATGGGTCAAATGCGGAGATGTAATTTCACCATTGTGTGATGATGACTTGGGACTTTGACTTTAATGTCAAATCTCATAGATATGTAGGGTAGAGAAAAAATGTCACTGATTTGTGATTTTCCATCCATCCATCCATTTTCTTCCGCTTATCCAGAGTCGGGTTGCGGGGGCAGCAGCTTAAGGAGGGAGGCCCAGACCTCCCTCTCCCCAGCCACTTGGGCCAGCTCCTCCGGGGGAATCCCAAGGCGTTCCCAGGCCAGCCGAGAGACATAATCTCTCCAGCGTGTCCTGGGTCTTCCTTTGGGTCTCCTCCCGGTTGGACGTGCCCGGAAAACCTCACCAGGGAGGCGTCCAGGAGGCATCCTAACCAGATGCCCGAGCCACCTCAACTGGCTCCTATTCATTGTGGAGGAGCAGCGGGTCTACTCCGAGCCCCTCCCGGATGACCGAGCTCCTCACCCTATCTCTAAGGGAGAGCCAGCCACCCTGTGGAGAAAACTCATTTCGGCCGCTTGTATCCGTGATCTCGTTCTTTCGGTCACTACCCAAAGCTCGTGACCATAGGTGAGGTTAGGAACGTAGATCGACCGGTAAATCGAGAGCTTCGCCTTTCGACTCAGCTCTCTCTTCACCACGACAGACCGGTACAACGCCCGCATCACTGCAGACGCAGCACCAATCCGCCTGTCGATCTCACGCTCCATCTTTCCCTCACTCGTGAACAAGACCCCGAGATACTTAAACTCCTCCACTTGAGGCAGGACCTCGTCCCTGACCTGGAGAAGGCATTCTACCATTTTCCGACTCAAGACCATGGTCTCTGATTTAAAGGAGTTAATTCTCATCTCAGCTGCTTTACACTCGGCTGCTCCAGCTCCGTGCTCACCCTTTTGTTTTGGTGGTTCGTGAGTGCGTTCCATACGCTCCGGACCTGCGTTAAAGTCCCGCCTCCTAGTTTGATTGATAGCTATGGGCAGTTTTCTGCACACAGTTTGTGCAAGATTTCAACTCGAAACAGGAAACTGTCGGTAGTGCGGGACAGTCTCAATTTGCGGTACGTGTGAAAAGTAATGAAAATGCAGGACATCTGGTCACCCTAGGCTCAGAGCTGGATTGTTGTCAACTGTGCACCAAATGATACGTGCATTATCTTACCTCTATTGGATTCATTTTTGCTATTATATATGGTGTTAAACTCACGTCTCCATTTATTATCACACCTGTTCAGTTCTGCGTTCATTAAAGCAGGAGTAGAAACTTCTACAGGTTAACCACTAATGATGTAGTGATTAAAGGTTTATGACATTAGCCTTTGACGGAGCTAGGCTAGCTTTAGCCCTGCTTAAACACTCTAGGGATGTGTTTGAATTGTTCATTTACTAGATGGTGCTTTACTTCATGAACAATTAAACATTTTGAACACATCCTGGGACATTTCACAATATATGTTCAAGGCTGAACCTTTAACTGTAAATTTGGTTCAGCAAACAGTACCTAAAGAGAAAGATGTGACTAATGCTGATTCACAAGTAAAGGTAGTCACAGAGCTGAGTGGACAAGTGTGTGTAAGGATACACTGAGACCGTTGTCTTTCCCGTGACTCTATAATGTTTTTCATACTGTTTGAGGTCCACTGATTAAAGTCCCATTATTCTTTGAAGGAATGCATTCGAGTTGAGTCCTAGGACCCTTCTAGAGGCGTCCTTTCAAAAGAGAGATGAACAAAAAATCTAACAACATATTCTTGTATTATTGCAGTCTCTCGTGTGTGAACCCCTCAGCATACACACTGAACTGTGCATGCCTGAAGCCACTGCTGAATGTCCCACCTTGTCCACTCTGTATGTGTGTGTGTGTGTGTGTGTGTGTGTGTGTGTGTGTGTGTGTGTGTGTGTGTGTGTGTGTGTGTAGATTCTTGAGTGGACTATAATGCTAAAAAAGAAAACCTTAACCCGCACTTGTATAGCGCCTTTCTGAGTCAGAGGACTCCAAAGCTCTTTACACTACAGTGTGTCATTCATCCATTCACACACACATTCACACGCTGATGGTGATGAGCTACTTTTATCAGCATGACTGCTTGTTAGGAACATCTCTAATGTTCAGATGTTGAGGCAGCTGACTGTCCTGCAGCTAAAGCTTGACTAACTCACTGTGCTGCTGATCTGTGACCCGTAACCAGGGCTCTCCTGAACACCCAGCAGTCTTACTAAACCAGTACAACCCAAACCAGTCTGGGATGCCTTTTCTGTGGGAAAACCTCCTAAATGTTAAACTTTCTATTAATAACTGCTGCTACAGCTGATATTTTCTACCTGCTTGTTGAACTACAGAGTTCAAACAAAGACAAATGTTTATTTAAAGCTTCATTCACAGCTTCTGTAGTTTAGTCATACTGAACAGCTGTGGTGGAGTAAAGGCGTCGGAGGTTTTTAAGTCTAAAGGAAATAAAAAATGCAGAAAGATCTGGAAACTAGAATATCAAGAACCAGTTTTTGTCTCTCCAGTCAGAAAGTGAAACTGCTTTATTATGTAAATTCATTACACACAGAGTCAAATAATTCATGCTTTTATTGCTTGTAATGTTGATGATACGCCAGGAATGTGACACCTGTAGCTCATGTGTAGGACCAGTCTCTTGATGCTCTGACTCCAGCATCAGTCCACTCCTGGTGAAGCTCCTCCAGATTCCTGAAGCTTCTTGATCCTCCCTGCTGCTGCACCTTTCCCTACCAACTCTCTAGGATCACGGATACATCCCTCTGGGAACCAGCTGCTTCTTTAGCAAAGACCTTCTGAGGCTTCTCCTCCTTGTGGGTGGAGTCTATGACTGTCTTCTGGACATATGTCCAGTCAGCAGTCTTCCCCATGATGGTGTAGCCTACTGAGACCATTTAGAGCAGAGGTCTCCAACCACAGGTGTGTGTGTGTGTGTGTGTGTGTGTGTGTGTGTGTGTGTGTGTGTGTGTGTGTGTGTGTGTGTGTGTGTGTGTGTGTGTGTGTGTGTGTGTGTTAGCTTCCAGAATGAGCCGTTTCAGGGCTCTCTGCAGGTGCATTCAGCTGATTAGGGTGTGGCACCAGGAGTTTTCATTATTTCACTTTTTTTCAAAATTCTAATCAGAATCATCAAAATGACAAGAAATAAAGTCTTAAAATATTTCATTCTAAGTGTAACGAGACAAAAATACTGAACTTTGTCATGATAATTTAGTTTTCTGAGCAGGTGGTGTCAGCATAGGCAGAACGGTCGGCCTCAAAGGCTCATGGGTTTTGTGTGAAGTCTGCTGCTCAGGAACGGGTTTCCTCCTGAAGAGGCTGAATATTTTACATATTTAAAATGGGTCCTATAACATTCTACCTGTGTCTTTTTTTGTTTGTCAGTGCTTACATGTGAATCTCGGTTTAATTGTCATACTGAATTTATTACCCAGTTTAAAGTTTTATTGTCATAAAAGTGTCAGAAATAAAACCAACCTAAATCAATTCTAAATAAAGAGTTTGTAAAATGCATCTGTTGTTTTTATTCTGTGTGACATCATAGTTTATGTCCACCAGTCCCTCCGACCACCACCAGCAGACAAGGATACACGTTTATGTAGATTTTCCTAATCACAACGTTAACTTCCATAACAACTGTCCTGAAGTTTTTTACATTTGAATTCTTTACAGAACACAATTATTGACTTTTATATATCGTTAAGAACCTCATTATGGTGGAAAACGAAAGTGCCTTCTGGTTAACAACAACATTGCATAAATGTGGTTATAATGAATAACTGTAAGATCCCGTTTGTTCAGACATGATGTCGTATATGACACTGAGACGAGCACGGATGAAAGTACAACACGGGGAACAATCTCCAGATGTTTTCATCTTTAGTTTCTGCTGAATGTGTGCAGATGTTTAGAAACATTACAGCAGCCACATTTTCAAAATTCTAATTAAAGTGTCCTAAAATACATTCATTAAGTAATTTAATATTTGGTCTTCTTGACAAATACAAATCTGACCAAGTTTTGTTGTTTGTAGCCTTATGTGGGAGCGATCTGCTGAAGAAACTAAAATTATTGAATTTCTGTACCAGAGGTGCCCAAACTTTTTCCATCAGAGGGCCAAATGAAAATCTATTAGAGGGCTGCGGGCCAAAGGTAATAAATTTTACAAAAGATTCAAATATTAAATATTTATTTAACCTTCCTTTCTGTATAAAGAACATTTACCAAACTATGACAAATAAGTGACATATAGGCATTTAGAACAATTTAGAACTTCAGTCTTTGATTGTAATCAAATGTAAGGCAAAATGTCAGAGTGCCTCCCCAATGCCATCAACAGTAACAGCAACATTATATATAATGGCACTACTAAAGAGAAACATGAAGCTGTTCTGTGGCACTTACCAGCTTTTCAATATCATTGATATCAGTAAAAATATTCTTCCTCACAGCATTTTTTAAATGTCTTATCTGTGTGCCACTGACGATGCCGCTCCATGTTCATAATAGTGGATGAGCTAGCAGGCAGAGTGGTGACCCACAAACTTGGAGGAAGTTTGATCCAGTCTGTTCCGGCAGCAAAGGCTGATGGGACATTTCATACATTGACAAAATATGACTATTTGTGGTCTTAAAATGTGTGCAAATGTACATGTGTGCACAAATCTACTCTTAATGTCCCTTGTAGTTGCTTGTGTTTCAATTGTAATCTTAGTTTTTGATATGTCAAAGATGGCACCATGAGCAAGGACTACATGCAGTCTGTATAAACTCAGTAGGCCCATGAGCATCTCATGCCAGAAAAATACACTGCATGGCCCAAAAAAAGTTGGCACTAAAAAAAGTTCACACTCTAATATTTCATTAGACCTCCTTTAGCTTTGATTACAGCACACATTCTCTGTGGCGTTGTTTCCATCAGCTTCTGCAACGTCACCAGATTTATTTCCATCCAGTGTTGCATTAATGTCTCACCAAGATCTTGCATTGATGATGGTAGAGTCTGACCGCTGCACAAAGCCTTCTCCAGCACATCCCAGAGATTCTCAATGGGGTTCAGGTCTGGACTCTGTGGTGGCCAATCCATGTGTGAAAATGATGTCTCATGCTCCCTGAACCACTCTTTCACTATTTGAGCCCCATGAATCCTGGCATTGTCATCTTGGAATATGGCCGTGCCATCAGGGAAGATGGAATAACCTGGTCATTCAGTAGATTCAGGTAGTCAGCTGACCTCATTCTTGGAGCACATCCTGTTGCTGAACCTAGACCTGACCAACTGCAGCAACCCCAGATCATAGCCCCGCCCCCACAGGCTTGTACAGTAGGCACTAGGCATGATGGGTGCATCACTTCATCTGCCTCTCTTCTTACCCTGATGCACCCATCACTCTGGAACAGGGTCCATCTGGACACATCACACCAGTTTTTAATAATGCGTTGGACAGTTCTGAACCCAGTTTTAGTCGTTTCTGCAATCTCCTTAGATGTTTCCTCTGCTTGATGCTAATGATGTGACCCTTCTCACACAGACTAACATCTGTTCCACCACCACCAGATGAGTCTTTCCACATGGTTGTTGAAGAAATGAGAAGCAGCTCATTGCACCAGTTGGGGTTAAATAACTTGTCCATGCAGTAATTATCCAATAGGGGGCTCGTGCCTATTTGTTTAGTTAAATCCAGGTGGTGACTTTATAAACCAAGATAAAATTGAATCACTGCCTCATCGTTTTTATTGAAGTATTGCTGTGTTAAAGTTAGTGAGTTGCCATAGCTGAAATAGTTCAAAAGCTCCTGAGAGTCTCTCCCTGTGAGGAAAGAACCAGGAAAGTTCGGGCTGGGACCGGTTCCGACTGAGCTGCAGCCAGCCACTGATCGGATCACAGACCAAAAACCAACATTGTTATCACACCTTCATCTCCTCACGCTTAGACTACTGCAACTGGTTTTTCACTTGTCTGAGCAGAACCTCCCTGACCCGTCTACAGGTGGTCCAGAATCCTGTGCTAGGCTGCTGACCAAGTCCTCCAAACACACCCACGTCACCCCGCTCCTCTTCCAGCTTCACTGGCTGCTGGTTAACTTCAGGGTTCATTTCCAGATCCTGGTTTTTAGGGCCTTACATGGACAAGCACCATCATACATTGGTGATCTTCTCAGCCCCTACACCCCCAGCAGGTCCCTGAGGTCCAGTGATCAAAGCCTACTGGTTGTCAGCTTCTCTGCAATAATTTAGAGTAACCTTTTTTTCAAATGATTTTATTTTAAGTGTCCTATCTTGTGTTTGTTAGGACATTTTCTTAGGACAATTTTGGCAAACTATCTGGTATTTGGCACTTGCCGATGGATGTGGCCATCAATAAAATCAAATGATAGATTACAAGTAATAAAATTAAATGTTTCTTTAGGAAAAAAAAGTAAAAAAGAACCTAATTTCTATTGTTACTTTGTTGAATTTGATTTTTATTTTATTTGTAGTATTTATTTGTAATTGTGAAATCCAACTACATTTATGTTTTTCCTCTTTAAAACAAAATGTGTACCTCTTTTGAAATATTTTAATGTCAGTATCGATATCTGTGTGTTCATTTGATGCAGTGGTCTTTGAACTAATAATAATTTTTTTTCTAACATGTTTGATTATAAGCTACAAACTTATGCTGGTAATATTTTGTAACTTTACAGATTTATTTGATATTGATATTACCTAATGAGTAACTCCAGAAAACTCCCTTTAAGTCTACAATGGATGTAGTTTCACTCTGTTGCCACCAGAGGGCGTATGATCTGATGTGTTTGTATTGCTGTAACTTGCTAGCCTAGTGAACTAGACCAAATTCTTGCTTTGCATATATTCACATATATAGGATGGCTTGCCAGGCTAGTAGCTTGCTGCTAATGGAAAAAAATGGACAAAAAGCTGGCTGTTAATGGTTCCTGCTTTAGCTTGCAGATTTAATTTTGCTTAACACAGATAATTAAAATATATTTATCGAGTATTAGTAAGTGGTTTGTGTAACACGCTCTGGATTTCCCGTTGTTTAGACTAGCTATTATGTTACCGCAATGATTCTGGTGAGTTGATTGTCTTCAGAGCCTCTAGTTAAAAATCACAGAATGAAAAAGCTCACCGGGCGGCAGCCATATCCATCTGACAGTAGTCCGGTTTTGATACTCAGACCGCGTGGCCTAATGGATAAGGCGTCTGACTTCGGATCAGAAGATTGAGGGTTCGAGTCCCTTCGTGGTCGTATTTTGATATTGTTCAGGATTTTTTAAAATTATTCTCGTGCCACTTGAAACGTGAGGCATTACTTTAACCTACTTTTATCGTTATGTAGACTTTTAACATAACTTTCATCTTCCATGTGTAAAATACGTGCCCTGCCAGTAGGAGTCAGAAAACTAAACACTGAAACTGAAACAAAAACATATCTTGTGAACCATAGTATGTATCTCTATAAATAGCCCCACGTAGACGGTAACACTATCAAAGCAGAGTGGCGCAGCGGAAGCGTGCTGGGCCCATAACCCAGAGGTCGATGGATCGAAACCATCCTCTGCTACTATTGTTATTATTTTTTCGTGAAAGATTGTGAATTTTAAATTGCTTTTATCCAACTTTATGTTTCTCCCTTTTTTTCCCCATTTTAGTTTTCTATGTATTATATGTTTGATGTTCATGTTTAATTTTAAAATCTGCAGCAAATTTATTTTTGTCATTTAACAGCATGAGATTGAAATCAGGACTGGAAGAGTTGCTCAGGCCAGACTAAATTAATAGCTATAATAATAATAATAATAAGAAGAAGAAGAAGAAGAAGAAGAAGAAGAAGAAGAAGAAGAAGAAGAAGAAGAAAAAGAAGAAGAAGAAGAAGAAGAAGAAGAAGAAGAAGAAGAAGAAGAAGAAGAAACGATCAAGATAAAAAATCACGAGGCGCTTCACAAAAACAAAAAGTAAAATAAAAATTAAAAAATTATTTGAAATATCAAAACAAAGAGAAAAGTAAAAATTGTGATAAAAAAAGGATGTGAAAAAAGGCAGCAGGAAAATGAATAAGAAAAAGCTAATCATGGGAAAGGCAGAAATGGTAGACAGAGCAGAATGAAGGAGAAGGTAGCAAAGAAGAATTAACCAAAGGTCACACCAAAGCCAGCCTGAACAGGTGAGTTTTCAGCTGCTTTTTAAAGGAGACCACTGAGTCATTTGATCACTGGACCTCAGGGTCCTGCTGGGTGTGTAAGGAGTGAGAAGATCACCAATATATGATAAATTTACAGCCTTCAGCAATCATCTAAAACCAGACAGGTAGTCCAGGCTTTCAGGCTGCTCAACCTTCTGCCTGAAGGAAAGAGGAAGAATAGCTCATGGGCTGGATGTGTGGGGTCCATAATAATTAAACATTTTTATTATAATAATTTTATAATATTTTTTATTTTATTTTTTTAAATATTTTATAATAATATTTTTATATAATTATTTGTTCTGTTTCTGGTCCTCGTAGTATGGAAGAGGAATAGGGCCACTGAAAAGAATAATAATTCTGACTTTTTTCTCAGAATTCTGACTTTTTGAATTCCGAGAAAAAAGTCTGAATTATTATTCTTTTCAGTGGCCCTATTCCTCTTCCGTATTACGGTGCACAAGTTCTCTAGATGGGATGCTGTTGTTTGTTTGCAGATCTAACGAGAACGGTATCTAACCAGCTCCTAACGGTATCTAACCAGCTCCTTCCTGTCAGACCAGTACAAAGACCAGGCTGGCTGTGTGACCCGTGTATGGTCAGAGGTCATTTACCTGTTTTCTTCAGTTCCATCACTTCTGCAATGGTGCTGGTTAAGCCCCCCCAAATTCATTTTATTATTTTAATATGTGTGAAAAATACATAAAAATAAACTATATCTAAATGCTGCACATGTTACTTTTATTTACATTTAGACAGAAGATGATTTTAACGAAACAAACGTTTGACCTGACACCTTTACACTCCGTCAGTCAAACTCTACTCGTCTGCTGTGCTTGATGGCTGAATGGATTTTTTTCTCCTTGAGTCGCTCTTTGTTCCTCTTCTCTAACCTGCACAACACATTTGACATTAGATGAACACCTTTATGGATAAAACGTTGATGTGTTGTTTTCTGACCGGGCTGCTCTGAGAGCTATGTCTTCTGTTGTAGCTTCATGACGCTTCTCGCTGGCCTCAGCTATGATGGAAGAGATCTTCTGTATACAATCAGAGAGGTTTCTCTGCTGACTCCTGCTCGTCTCTGACGTCACCAGCAGCTCCCCTGCCTTGTTGATCTGGTTCTTGTTCTGAGGTGTTGAATTCAAAAACGTACCAACGACTTCATAAATCAACTGTATGTGAGGCAAAGGTGAAACAGAATAAACGACCAGTTGAACAATCAAACCTTTTCTAGAATCTTTTGTCGAACGTCTTGAGGGATCCAGTCTGCCGTGTGCACATGGAATCGGACCTCTGCTTTGGTGCTGACTGTGGATTAAAAACAGATCAATTCTAAACAATTCCTAGGATTCTAGAACTTATCCTGAACTTTTTTTTATTATTCACATTATGGTATCCTATGATTTCCATAAAGCAGAAAACAGAATTGTGGAAATAGAAATTAAAAATGGTCATTTAAAAACGTGGAATTAGTTAATATGAGCAGGAAAAATCTGTGACTTTCTCAACACTCTGAGCGTCTCACACTTTACAATAGTTATTACGAAGGAGAGACTGTCTTTTGGCTGCTGCAGCCTACTGTTTGTGAGATGTAGGACGGCGGGGACAAGCAAGAGACAGGAGGGAACATGTGGGCATTATTACACACTGCAGTACTAGCGTTAAACATTAGTTACTATTTACTGCTGTATTACAACATCCTTCTTTAGTAAGTGACACTGTGCACAATGAAACACAATGTATAAAATAAAACTTTGACAACCTTTATTGACGTGCTGACCCCCAGGTCCACTGCTTTTACTGTAAGACACTGTCAGCTGATCTAACACAAAAGGAGACAAGCATGATAAAACACACACACAAACAGATCTGTCTCTACTTTTAAAGGAGATGTGTGAATATTTACCAACTGGAATTTGAATCCTAGTGTCCTGCAAAAAGACACACCATGTGCTGCGTTACTGTACAACAGTGTTTAAATGTGGTCAACACAAGTAAAATCACAACAGGTGTGTTACAACAGTAATTTTATTATCCAATGACAGAAATCCACTTCGTAACTAACCCAGTGTGACTAACTGTTAGCTCGTCTAACTGATGAAGGTGGATCTTTATTTCTCCAGGCAGAGGTTGCTCATGAAGCCCTCTCCAAAAATGCGCACTACCCCTGCTGATGCTGCTGGGATGCTGTGGGATCGGTAGACCTAACAACACGCTTTATAATAAATCTGTTTTGAAGGCCTCCATGTTTATCTTTCACCAACCTGTGCTTCGTCTGTCTCTCGAGTTCCATACCACCCCCTGGAAGAGTATATGTTATTTAGTCTCACTGCTGCGGCCCTCAGTTTACGGTGAGGTGAAAGCACATTTAGTCCTCCAGCACAGCAAAGTAAATATGAACCTCGCGCTATGCGTGCCGCCATATTGGAATGACGTTCTTGTGACGATGAAACTTTACGTCTAGGGTTCCACTGTGTTCCGCAACGTGATGGTTCTGCTCGGTAAATTAGAAATGGAACGTTTAATGTCACAATACAGCAGCGTCGTTTTATTAGGTAAAGCCAAAAAGAAAAAGCAGGTTCCACCGAGATTTGAACTCGGATCGCTGGATTCAGAGTCCAGAGTGCTAACCATTACACCATGGAACCACGTGTAAGAAATTCGGAGTAATTTACATTAATCTGACTAGAGGTCTTGTGTCAAACGTTTCATTTTATTAAATTTTTTTGGCGCAGTCCGACTCCGGGTGTTCAGCTAGTGGCTGTGTTTTTTCCCATAGGGCTGCCACAATGTGGAACTCCAAAGTATTCAAAATTAAATAAATAAATAAATAAGACATTATGAGATAAATATCAACATGAATAAATACTAGACAATTATGTAATCTGACAATGAAATTGTGAAATAACAGATTGTTATGTAAAATCTAAGCTCAATATTATGAAATAATTTTCATTTTTCTATTAAAATGTGTTTATTAATATAACATTTTATTTCAAAAGTCATTTTTTCATAATAATCCAAAATATTATTGAGGCGTTTTTATTTAATTCTTTCAGTTTTTATTACATAACGTCTTTTTAACAAAGTCTGCTTTTATTTCATTATTGTGTTTTTTCCATGGCTCATTTATTTCACAATGAGAATTTACAGCAGAATGTCTAAGGCCCAATCCCAATACTCGCACTTGCACCCTTGCGCCCTTTAATTGCGCGTTCCCGGCCAGGGGTGCGAGTGCGTAGGGTGTCCCAATTCTCAAGTGCGGAAGTTGACCACGCCCCTTTTGCACCCTTGATCTGCACTTCACCCAAGCATGCAGCGATGCGGACTTGGGTGAAGGGTATTACCCACAATCCATTGCTACGTGGGAATTTTGAGAAGGAGGTGGAGCAATGGGTCAAGTGCCTTTTCTGAAAACATGTATTTTCAGGTGATAGAAGTTCATTTTAAGACGGTTAATGATATTTATACATGCTCTGAATGTTTATAAATGTGGACAGCAATTAATTTAAATTTAATCAAATAAGTGTTTATTTGTTTGTTTGAAAGCTGTTAATAAAGGCAAGGCAAGGCAAGGCAGTTTTATTTACATAGCGCATTTCCTACCCGAAGGCAACTCAAAGCGTTTAAATAAAGATTTTTCCCTGTCCCAATTCGGCAATTATTTGCACATTTGTGTACTACGCACTCGAAGCCTTGCTGCACACTTCCTCTAAGCGCACTTTACAGAAGGGTGTAGGGCGCAGTGTGAGTATTGAAATAGGGCCTCAGAATGAGCAGAGGCCATTTTGGGTCTTCAGCAGACAGCAGAGAAGCTAGTGGAGAGCTTTGGCCTGAAGCAGACAGCTGACAGCCCTCAACCAGAGTGCATCAGTGGGAATGAGACTATAAATGAACAAGGTAAGTTTGTATTAAGATGTGTAACCTGCAGAGGAGGGTAAAGTAGCCTAAGGAACTGCTACTTAAAGATAAAATTACTCAAAACTAAAAATTAGTCTCCTACAAAACACAGGGAGTTCATTAAGTCTGTTGAGAATTGAACAAATGTATTAAAAATGTAAAATGTAGAGACATATATTTTGAAACTTTTACAAAATGAAGAGAATGTCTTCCTTATTTAATAAATTGCTACACATCATTTGTCCTGAGAGCCTGGCAGAGTTTCAGTTTTTAAGCCTCTCAAGTGTTTGTGTTTTTAATAACAAAAAGGTTTTGTAGACAACCTGTTTTATTGGACCAGACAACTTGCTTGTTTGTAAAAAGATAACTTACAAAATTTCACCTGATTCCTATTCATGAATGAACTAATATGCTCCCTACTGCAGGCTCTGCAGATGCCAGACTGAGCTTATGATGGATGACATTGAGAAGATGGAGGATGTTCAGAACAACAGAGCTGGGGGATCTGCAGACCACAGCGCTGGACCCACTGTTTAACCAGGGCTCCTTTGGAAACAACAAGACCAAGTTCTACACAGGGCTCCCTAACTTTTTAGTTTAAAGGCAGATTTTTGAGCTGTGAGCCCTACATCACCTGTGGGTCTATGTCTGTGTTGTCTACATTTGAGCAGCTCATTTTAGTTTTGATGAGGTTGTGACTAAATCTCCCATTGTCCTCTGCTTCCAGAGTTTGTCATAAAGCTATTTTTAGACCTCATGAAAGGTTAGAAATTCAAATCAAGTAGCCAGATCATGTTGGTCAGGAGCTCCTGTTAGTCTCACAGGAGACAGAAGGGAAGGAGTACTGTCCATGACCTGATGGAGTAGTGATGACACACATCAGGCAGTGAATAGTATTTTCCTGTAATTGTCCAATTATGTGTGTCTGTTACAGAATTATTCCAGTTTTTTTTTATCACTATATGTTCTCAAAGTTGTTTAAATAATTGGTCAGAAATCTAATCTTGTAAATAAACATTTGTGTTATTCTGTCTTCTGAATCACATTCACCACTTTTATTCATTTTCCAATTTGTGTAACTTAATGTACATTATGACACTTAGTGCTCTCACAGCATATGAACATACGATAAATAATTTGAGTTTAATAACTAGTACGGCAAATAGTAAAACATCCAGGACTCAAATACCACTCAGGTCTTTACTATTCAAAATGGGATCCTGTGTCATACAGAAGTATTGATATTAACAGCCGCTACAATATAGCCGCTAATGCTAGCTGTTAGCATCTTGACCCATAAAACAGGATAAAAACAAACACTCACCCTGACGAGGACCAAGCAGTAATCATCACGGAGCTGTTTGGTACAGAGTTGTGGACCCACCCACTGACAAAAAAGTTAAATGCCTCCAAACTTTTAAATGTGTTCATCTGTTGTCTCGTATAGAAGAATGCTGAAGGACCAGCGGTAGTCTCATATCAACAGCCTCGACTGTTCTTAAAAATCCAGGTTCAGTTGAAAACTCACTAATGTTCATGATATACGGGTCACGTCCAGCATATCTGTTGATTAAATTCGTGTACCTTTGTCTGGAAATTGGGTCTAAAGCCGAGTAATACGGACTTTGCTACGGTTTCCTCCATTGTCTATCTGTACAGTTGAAACTATCATGTGTGATTGCTTTTGTCTGACTGAATGAGTAGCCAATCACAAACTAGCCCCGCCCTAAAATGTCATTATGAAATAAATGAGCCATGGAAAAAACACTATTATGAATTAAAAGCTGACTTTGTTAAAAAGACGTTATGTAATAAAAACTGAAAGAATTGTCTAGTATTTATTCATGCTGATATTTATTTCATAATGTCTTATTTATTTATTTAATTTTTAATACTTTGGAGTTCCATACATATTGGAGGGCCCATTCCCGCCACTCAGATAAAGAAATATTATCTCATAATTATGACTTAGCTAAGTCATAATTATGAGATGCTATCTCATAATTAAGACTTAGTATCTCATTATTATGACTTAGCTATCTCATAATTATGAGATACTATCTCATTATTATGACTTAGCTATCTCATAATTATGAGATAGCTAATTATCTCATAATTATGACTTAGTATATCATAATTATTACTTAGCTATCTCATAATTATGAGATAGGATCTCATTATTATGACTTAGCTAAGTCATAATTATGAGATAATATTTTTTTTATCTGAGTGGCGGGAATCGGCTTCCATACATACATCCTCTCTTGTAAACAATTGTTGTAATGTTTGCTGTACAAAACATGTTTCTCTTTCATTGTCATTATTTCACACACAAAAAATAAAATAAAATACGCTAAGAATAAAAAAATATATATATCTTAACATTGATTCTGGAACTACTGTTCTGTGGTTTTTGTTGCAGTCGGAGCCATATAGAACGGGCACCCTAACTGCACAAGATAATTAGATTTACTTTTCCACACACGGTGGTTACTGTAGGCCGCGTTATACGTTGAGGAGCGTGTTGTCAGTCACTCTCACGGAGTTTACAGCCTTTTTTCGGAAAAGCTTTAGGGTATTTTTAGCTAGGGAGCTAAAGTTAGCAGCCTATCGTTACCACAGCTGTATGTGTTTGTGTTCGCTGCCATCAGCAGCACTGTAAAGTAGCTAGCAGAAACCCGACATGACTCGTTAGCTTGTTTATTAGAGGTTTCCCCATTGACCGTCGGCCTCAAACAGGAAGCTTTCGCAATCGAGGAAATGTAACAATAGGACAGGACGGGGCGAAGATCGTTGCCAATGGGTGTTGACGCTGGTTTGTTGGTGGAGTCATGTCTAACGTGGTGTGTGTGTTGCTCAAGAGAGTCCTGGTGGTGTTGTAGCAGCGAACCAAACCAGTTCCCCTCACACACTCGCTAGTTCACCAGCAGGATGCCTGGGATGGTGGTGTTCGGGCGGCGGTGGGGCATCGCCAGCGATGACCTGGTCTTCCCCGGCTCCTTTGAACTGTTTCTACGTGTGATTTGGTACGTGGCTCACTTTCACGTGTCGCCTAAAACCCGTGGTTTTTGATTCAGGTCTGCTCTCTGATGTTGTCTTCAGGTGGCTCGGAACCGCGACCCTGTTTTTCTATCACAAGGGTCATCTTGATTGTAACGGGAGAGGGGTGCTGAACAGTTACCTGATTGGCCTGCTGGTTGTGTTGGCCCTCATCATCCTCTCACTATGTGCCATTGTGTACGTTAGTGCCCAAGGTAACCGAACTACCAACTCTTCATCTACACTCCCTACCTATGGAGATGTGAACTTAGAGTTCTAGAATGCAGAACAGCAGCAGTGATGGTAAAACACGTGTGTGTGGGAAGTGTGTCACTTGTGTTACAGATTCACACTAATTCAGTACAAAGGTGTTTGTGTTTCAGAGCATAAAAATAACCCTGTCTCTACCAGGTCCTAAACATGTCATTATCATTAAAATGTGTTTGGTTTTTGCCAAACATGATGCATTATGAGACCATGGTCTTGAGTCGGAAAAGGGTAGAATGCCTTCTCCAGGTCAGGGACGAGGTCCTGCCCCAAGTGCAGGAGTTTAAGTATCTCGGGGTCTTGTTCACGAGTGAGGGAAGGGTGGAGCGTGAGATCGACAGGCAGATTGGTGCTGCGTCTGCAGTGATGGGGGCGTTGTACCGGTCTGTCGTGGTGAAGAGAGAGCTGAGCCGAAAGGCGAAGCTCTCGATTTACCGGTCGATCTACGTTCCTAACCTCACCTATGGTCACGAGCTTTGGGTAGTGACCGAAAGAACAAAATCACGGATACAAGCGGCCGAAATGAGTTTTCTTCGCAGGGTGGCTGGGCTCTCCCTTAGAGATAGGGTGAGAAGCTCGGTCATCTGGGAGGGGCTCGGAGTAGACCCGCTGCTCCTCCACATCGAGAGGAACCAGTTGAGGTGGCTCGGGCATCTGATAAGGTTGCCTCCTGGACGCCTCCCTGGTGAGGTTTTCCGGGCACGTCCAACCGGGAGGAGACCCAAAGGAAGACCCAGGACACGCTGGAGAGATTATGTCTTTCGGCTGGCCTGGGAACGCCTTGGGATTCCCCCGGAGGAGCTGGCCCAAGTGGCTGGAGAGAGGGAGGTCTGGGCTTCCCTCCTTTGGCTGCTGCCCCTGCGACCCGACTCCGGATAAGCGGAAGAAAATGGATGGATGGATGATGCATTATGAGTAAACATCTCTCCTTTGGTCTCAGAAGTTCTGTGTTCATTCAGATTAACAAACCTCAGGTTTTCTCCTTCAGCCATCCATAACAAGGCATTTTTTATTTTTCAGATTGTTCTGAAATGATCTTTAACCTGTGATGGAGCCTAAGTCACGCCCATCTACTTCCAGACCATGGGTCCCCGTAAATAAGAAAAAATGAATGCAAGTCAATGGGGTCAAAAGCTATTCTAATCCCGTTTGATATGTGTCATGGATATGATGCCTGTGAATTTTAAAGACATTTTGATACCAAGAAAGCGCTTATTTTTGAACTGCAGCAAGTTATTTAGGTTTTGTGCGAAGACGTATAGGACTACAAATGCGTCTCATCATATTGATGTCATCAAACCAGACACGGAGAAGAAAATGGCTGTGAGTTTAGCGAGCTTCAAATCTTTCTTCCAGGACGACAGAAGGAGCATTAAACGTGGGGAAAACCAAGGGTGTTTCTCAATCTCAAGGAACCTCGCCTTGATGCCTTGGTCCCGCCCCGGTTGCCTAGGAAATACGTCATCAGGAACCACCAAGGCGTGTTCCAATCGGTTCCAATGTTCATGTGCTTCCAAGGCATCTGTCCTCCGTTTGTTAGCCGTTTAGCTAATTGAGCAAGGATACATGAGAGGTGCCTTGTTGCCTTCTCTTGGTCAAAAATTTCCCAGAATGCAGCGCGGTATTTTCAAACAGATTTAATCAGGAGCTGGTAGCAGCTACTTCGAGGGCAAATTTCCAGTTTAAATGTGAGTCAACTAATTGTAGCTATTGGGCTAATGTGTAAAATGTTTTTTAGATCCAAATGGTTGGTTAGTTGCTTAGTAGTTGCAGCTTCAGTGGCTAGCAGGTACTAATTCACTTACACATTTGATTTAACCAATATATACACAATTAATAAAGTAAAAGACTCGACATACGTCTATATTGTAACTTAAAATTACTATGATTGGCGGGACGTAAACAGAGTGCGTAAGCAGGGGGCGGGCTCTGGCCAACCGCGGTCACGTGGGACAAGTCTGTTTCATTTAACCGTTTTCTTTGACCAAGGAAGGACAGCGTCCTCGTAAGCAAGGCGCCTGGCCTGGCAAGGCAGTGCCTGTCCACGTACTGGTCTGGAAACTCTGTTGTTAGATTATAGAAGCCCCCACTTTTCTCCCACAGCTGCCATAGAACAGCTGCTTTTAAAGACATAATGATGGACTCCTCTAGACTTCCATCTTTTGTGCTGATTTCAGCTTTACCCTAAAGGAAATGCACTCCAGGGCTGACCAGACAGCTCCATGGCCCTGCATTGCCTTTTGTAAAGGGGTCACCATCCATTTCCCATTCTGCAGAGAATCAGACTCTATATGACTGTGTCCAAGTCCAGGGGTTGAATGCTCATGAGTACCCGTCCTCATTGGTCTCTGGAGAACGTGTTCTTCCGTGGCCGCTTAGACCGGATGTTAACAGCTGTGAATGTGGACATTCTAGCCTTAAATAATAGCCCCGCCCCTATTTCGACGGATGTCCTCCTGTCACCTAGCAACTGCACTAAGAAGAAGCTGCAGAACTGGAGCTCGCACATGTTTTAAACTTTTTCCTTGGTCATTTTATGATGTTTGATTTACCAATTGTATGAACTGTAATTAAGAACAAGAGCACATTACAGGCCTAATGAAAACAGGAAACGCATAAAATCACAACCACTTCAGGCTTTTACTTTTTGTTCAGTCAGATTTTAATAAGCTGTCATTTAAAGTTGTACTGCTGCTCTCCTGCTGCGTCTCCCGTTTCTTCTGCCATTGTTGCCGGTACAGAAATCAATCCCGCAGTGCATCACGGGATTTATGGAGGTGATGAGACCACTAAGAATACACCGCACCCGTTCTCAAAATCAGGGAAAAGAAGAACGGATTTCAAGACCGCATTCTGAGCATACTTTGAATTCGGACGGTCTTCGACGCGGCGCTATGACATCACTGGTCTTAAAATCCGACCTCATGAGCCCTGGATTTGGACACAGCCATAGACTGATGGTGACCTGGCTTTGTTGCTACTGGACTTGTAAGTTATAATATTGTTTGTCCAACAGTGTGGATCTTTTTAATTTGTGGCTTATTTAAGACTGGGCTCATGTTAGTGTTAGCTTGTTGTTAGCGCTAGTTACAGCATGGTAGTTGTAATTCCACTTTCAACCAGTAGGGCGGAGGAGCAGGAAACTGCTCTGTGCTACTTTAAGACTTAGTTGTGAAGAAGAGAGCATCTCTGTATTTTGTAGATGATGTGGTTCTGTTCGGGATGTCAGGCTTTCAGTGTGCACTAGGGTGGTTGGTGACACAACCAGAACTGGAGTCAGCACCTCAGAGTTTAAAGAAATGGTCCTCAACTTGTACAACATGTTCCCCCCAGGTTAGGAGTGAGTCTAGTGGAGGTCTCTTGGTGTTGGGGTTATAGGTGATGTTTGGAGGAGGGAGAGATGGATCTGGGCTTCATCTGCATTAATGAGAGCTTTCCTCCATTATCATGGTGGTAAAAAGGTCTCAGTTATGGGTCCATCTACAACACTTAGCTAGGGTCATGAGATTTGGATTATGAGATGATCCCGGATGCAAGCAGCTGAGAAGCTTCTTCTGTTGGGTGGCCAAACTCGGCCTTAAAGCAGCATTCCGCAACTTTGCAGTTACATGGTCTCTGTCGCCCTCTAGAGGCTTGCTGCGTAACATCACCGTCGTAACATTAAATCTCTCTCTGGGGCATAAGAGGCATGTTTACATTCCTAATGTCAGGCAAAACAACGAAAACAAACTCTTCCACCTCCACACATTGAATAAATCGTTTTATCAGGACTGTATAACAACTTTATGCCCGACCAAACACAATAACCCTGGTGAAATCATTTATTACTTACCTAGCCATTAGCAGCACGGCTAGGTCAGAGTCCGTAGTCCATGCTGTTCTTTCTAAAAGAGCTCTCCAGCGAGGAAAAGACGGCCCAATAATAACTCTGGTCTTTGCTCTTGTTCTATCACGTTCTTTTCTTTTCCTAGATCCCTCTGATAAGGGATTTCTAGCTTTCTTTGGTGAATCTGCCACTGCTAAACAGCGAGTCTACGTTATACAATTATGGCAAGCCACAGGGATTAAAAAAATGCGCGTTCTAAACTGGCATTATGTCCACCAAAACGTGCGTTCAAGACGCGCGTACTTCCGGCGCTACCCGAAGCACAAAAACTGTATAGCGCAGTAAACAGACGTGGGACCCCCCAACACTATCAGAGGTATGAAAATGAACATAATAGATGATAGTATGATGCAAAAACTTTACAAAAAAGCATAATTTNAGAGAGAGAGAGTTTGTTGTATTTGAGGTTTGGCTGGAACAACAACCCAGCAGTTTCCTCCTTTTCTTGAATAAAAACTTGAAAGTTGGTTACACTGTCATTTGTTCTTTAGTGTCTGTACATGTTTGCTTTTAAGGCAGATGGCCAGACAACATGACTTCATCATAAAAATGACACCACCTTTACAACATTTGGTTTTTGTTTGTGAACAAGATGTTAAAATAACACTAAATAGTTTTTTAAACATTAAGCTTTAACGTTGATCTCAGTGATTGTTGAGTTAGAAACTTGACCAGTTTCATATTTGACACCAATCTGTAGCCCTCTGCTGGCCAGATACTGCACTTAACAGATTTGTGGAGCGGGTAGGTGTTCTAGAGGAGCTCTTATACATGCATTACAGCTGTTTGCTATTTTCTGTGCAGTTAGCTTTGTCAGTTTGCTAATCATCAATAAAAAGCACAAGAAGAAGAAAAAACAAGTTTGCTTTTCTGTTGGCATCATGGCGGAGCCTGGAAGTAAAAGTAAGAGAGTAATGTCTTTGGAGGTTAAGCAAAGAACTAAAACTGGAGTAAACATCGGCGTGGCCTACACTTGTTTGAGGAAGCAGAAAAAGGCTATGAAGTCTGTGACCTTTAACCCTTCTGAGATACTTGGGCAGTATCTCTGTTGTCCTCTTGGTGTTAACCCACGCCTGTATGCTCCAGAGCAGCTAAATCTGGTTTTACAGAGGAGCTCTGGTGATGATCAGAAGCTCCTGAATGATACTTATTTCTCTAATTCTGGAAGCTTTGTCCCTAATTAGTTAATTATTTTCCTCTCTGGAGTGCATGCCGATGAAACGGAACATTTATTGTTTTTGTTATCCCATAAACATTCCCCACTTACTGTTGTGTTTGTGTAGCCTAGTGAACTAGACCAAATACTTGCTTTGCAAAGTATATTCACATATATAGGATGGCTTGCCAGGCTAGTGTTTGTGTGGATTTCACTGGTATATGTGGTTTATTCCTTCAGGCACCATTACCAACCCAGGAGCACGGCGCTCCATGCCTGCACTGGTGTACCTGCGAGCTGTACTCTATATCCCTGAGCTGGTGTGGGCCTGTCTGGGAGCCATCTGGGTGTCTGATGACAGTCGAGGTTGTGACCCAGCAACAGTGGGCTCGGTCATTGCTGCTGTGGTCATCAGGTAGGACCTGTTAGACTTCCTTGTTGTGTTTTTATAAATCACAGACTAGTTTTGATTTAGTGTCTCTTTGTCGTCACAACAGCTGGATCATCTTGCTGTTCACGGGGCTGGGTGTGGTTTTTGTGTTCGACCCTCTGGGAAACCCCCGTTCTCAGCCTGGCCCCATGGAGCCACTGGGGGTGCGAGACCTGGAGAGCAGCGGGGGCACCCAGTTCCTGTCCACGACTCGCTCCCTGGCTGTGAAGGTGTGGGAGAGCCGACTGCGCCTCCTGTGCTGCTGTCTGCCTCAGGACGAGAGCCACAGAGCAGCGTTCTCCAGCATCTCACAGCTCTTCAGTGACTTCTTCTCTGTAAGGAACACGTACTGTGACCTCATCTGCTCAAAACGCTGCAGAGACAGAGAAATTGTTTTTGTATATAAAAGAACTAATGCAGACTGATCCTGAACACACTCCTGTAATGGTTCCACAGGACACCGACCTGGTTCCCAGTGACATCGCTGCAGGTCTGGCTCTGCTGCACCAGGAGCAGGACAAGATGGAGCGCAGCAGAGACCCAGAAGTGGTGGTCCCTCACAGCCCTTCCTCTCCTATTGTAAGTGACCCAGGTGGAGCAGAGCTCAGAGGAGACAGCAGCACTGCAGCATGACTCACTTAGACTACCTTTTGTTTTCTGAAGGAGCAGGATCTGCAGGCGGAGTTGGAGAAAGCAGCCCACTGCATGCAGTTTGCTGCAGCAGCCTACGGCTGGCCGTTGTATGTTTTCTCCAACCCTCTCACTGGACCCTGCAGACTCAGCGGAGACTGGTGAGATGCTGTGTGGATGTCCAGACCTGCCTTGATGCTGTCTCAGAGAGCTGAACTAGAGGTCGACCGATATTGGTTTTTCTGTTGGCATTGCCGATATGTAGGAGACATGGTCAGCCGATGGCTGATATGTACTGCTGATTTTCATGACCGATATCTAGATGTTTTCCACCTTTTTCTAATGCTAAAATGTCACTAATATCAGTTGATGCACAAAACCTCAAATCAGTGTTTGAACTCTGACTTTAACTAACTGTTAAATCTTAACTTTGTGCACTGTTCAGTGTTAAAGTCAGACACCTAAATAAAGTTAATTTAGAGTATTTATTATGCAGATGTTATTAGTGAACGTAAAAATACATCTAAATTAAATTCTGCAACAGCACTGGACCGCCCGAGGATCTGCCTGACTTCAAATCGGCTTTACTAAGAACAAATAACGTCCCGATATATCAGTCTACCCCTAATCTGAACCCTGACAGCTACCTTCATGTTTCAGCTGCAGGACTGGAGCTGCTGACTATGACATCATTGGAGGGGACCACCTTGGCTGCCATTTCTCCTCCATCCTGCAAACCACTGGACTGCAGTACAGAGACTTCATCCATGTCAGCTTCCACAACCAGGTGTGTGTTCCATCACATTAGCTCATATATTGTATACGCACAGTTTTCAGATTAAATAAACACTCCTGCTGTCTCTCAGATCTACCAGATCCCTTTTTTTGTGGCTCTGGATCATCAAAAGGAGGCTGTACTTGTGGCGGTCAGAGGAACGCTGTCGCTGAAGGTTAGTGAGATGTGCTACGTGGGATCAGCAAAGCTGATAACAATCTTAGAAAAAGGGCCAGTGATTCCAAGAAGGAATTCCTGTTAGCTGCTGAGTTTAAATCTTTTGATGTTGTGAACTAATGATGTTTACATTTTTACCGTGGAGCTGGAGTTATGAGGGGACAAATATGAGCTCGCCTTTCAGGAGCAGCAAAGCTGGTGTCCTACGCGTGTCTCCACTGTGTTTTTGAACAATTCTAGAATCAGAGCTGGGGTGTTTCTCAGTGTCAAGGAACCTCGCCTTGATGCCTTGGTCCTGCCCCGGTTGCCTAGGAGATACATCATCTGGTACCATCAAGGCGTGTTCCAATCGGTTCCAATGTTCATGTGCTAGCGAGGCGTCTGTCCTTCGTTTGTTAGCCGTTTAGCTAACTGACCAAGGACACACGAGAGGTGTCTTGGTGCCTTCTCTCGGTCAAGAATTTCCCAGAATGCAGCGCGGTATTTTCAAACAGATGTTATCAGGAGCCAACAGCAGCTACTTCAGGGACAAATTTCCAGTTTAAATGTAAGTCAACTAATTGTAGCTATTGGGCTGATATGTGAAATGTTTATTTAGATCCAAAGCAGTTATCTATGGTTGGTTAGTTGCTTAGTAGTTGCAGCTTCAGTGGCTAGCAGGTACTAACTCACTTACACATGTGATTTAACCAATATATACACAATTAAAAAAGTAAAAGACTCGACATACGTCTATATTGAAACTTAACACTACTACGATGGGCGGGACATAAACAAGAGTGTGTAAGCAGGGGGCGGGCTCTGGCCGGCCGCAGTCATGTGGGGTAAGTCTGTTTCATTTAACCGTTTTCTTTGACCAAGGAAGGACAGTGTCCTCGTAAGCAAGGCAAGGCTCCTTGACATTGAGAAACACCCCTGATTCCTGTTGCTATGGATACAGTTCTCTACATACCTGAACATTTTCCTCTCATTTAAAGCTTTTTTTTCTTAAAGATGATTTCTGTGTACTAATACATCTTCTCCAGATGTCCTCAACTGATGTCATGATCCATGATTTTTAAAGTGAGACGTGAGACTCGGGCAGATGTGACTGTGTCCTGTCACAGAAGTCTAGGTCCATTTTAGGACATCCTCAGATCTCAGGAGAACACAAACTTTAAATGGTCTCAGATTCAGACTTTAGATGAAGAATGATCCGATATTAGGGAAGAGACACCTGGAATGGAAAACCCACATCATGGATGTGATCCTGTTGCTAAAACATTTAAACTTGTTGCTCATTTGTCCTTTTCTCTGATATAATCAAGCTGTTCCTGTCCACATCCCTAGACCTGTCCCCTGCTGGCTAGAGTTTGTTGTGTAGTGATGAGTGATGTTGGTGTGAATCCTGCAGGATGTGATAACGGACCTGTCGGCTGAATGTGAGAACCTGCCCATAGAGGGAGTGTCTGGAGCCTGCTATGCTCACAAGGTGAGGCTGTCTCTGAGGAGGTTTCCTCCTCAGCCCAGTGTGTTTTTGCTAATAGACCAGTGTCTCCTGCAGGGCATGTGCCAAGCTGCTGATTACATCTACAAGAAGCTCATGAACGACGGCATCCTGAACCAGGCGTTCTCCATTGTCCCGGTAAGGAGCTGCTGTGTTGTATTCTGGAGATCCAGGTTTGTGTGAACTCAGCACAAAGCATGTTCAGATACTGGCTTCAGGTCTCCAGGTTACTGGACAATAACATAAGGGTGGAAGGGAAGCGACTGCTGGCCGTCTCAGTGCATTCTGGGATCTGTAGTCTTGTTTGGGTTCTGCATACCCGTGGGCTGGTTATAAACATAAAAATGATCACTGGAATTGGATCACTTTGGCTCAGCTCTGCTTCTGTTATTTTAATCGCAATCTTATTTCAGTTTGGAGTTCTGCTCCAGTCGATCACAAGAACAAGAGTGGACCAACATAAACTTAAGTTGTGATGGTCTTCTTTGCAAGCATGCTTTTATTTTGCCAGGCCTCCTCCCACAGACTAAATTCCAGTCGTGGAGTTTTTAAAAAAAATCAGATGTAGATCAAGGGCAAAACACACGGCGATGCATCTTATGCATCAAAAAAATTACACCATCATTATTTCAAAGGAATGAATGCGCACTACGTTTGTTTTGAGCTCACAAAACTATTTCTGATTCTTTTCCTAAGCAGACCTGATGTTTTTATGGTAAGTGGTGGTTTACGCTAGCCTAGTGAACTAGACCAATTCTTGCTTTGCAGAGTTTGGTCTAGACACGCTTCATTGGAACCCTCGCAGCCCAAACCACTGCTGTGTCTATCCAATCACAACTCGCTATAGTTTTGGTTGGGCCAATCACAGCGCTCTATATCATGGGCCAATCACAGAGCGGGAGTAGCCGATGACGTCAGCGCTGCGGCCGCGAACCCAAGCAACATGGCGGCAACTCGGAAAACACGTTGGTTTGAAACGGCTTTGTCATCAACATTGGATTATTTAGACTCCAACGTGCGTAAGTCTGTCGGATATACTTAGCGGCTTCTTATTTTTATCAAACAAAGTAGTGCAATGTCCCAGTACACCTGATATTCACATGTTTTTATACAAAAACGACAGAAATCATTGATGTTAGACGCTATTAAAGCCTCCCGCTTTTCCGTCGCCGTGATTACGTCACGTTGTTCGTAACTCTGATTGGTCCTAGCGCTATCCAATTGCGTGCTGACATTTTGAAAGACAACCGTAGATCCCGCCTCACGACTGAGAGCCGTCAATGGTTCGTGGCCAGACTATATATTCACATATATAGGATGGCTTGCCAGGCTAGGTTTACGCACCACTAAACACCTAAATCTGCCACCAGCTCCGGTGGCCTAGTGGTAGAGTGTCCGCCCCGGGACTGGGAGATCAGGGTTCGATTCCCAGTCGGGTCATGTCAAAGACTTTGAAAAAATGGGACCCAATGCCTCCTCGCTTGACACTCAGCACTAAGGGGTTGGATTGGGGGGTTAAACCACCAAATAGTTCCCGAGCGCGGCCACAGCTGCAGCTCACCGCTCCCCACCATGAGGATGGGTCAAATGCGGAGATGTAATTTCACCATTGTGTGATGATGACTTGGGACTTTAACTGTAGACACAAATCAACGTCTGCAATCTTTTTACATGTCTGAATACAGAGGGATGCAAATGTTTGGGCAGCCTTGTTAATCTGATTATTCTGTATAAATTGTTGGTTGTTACAATAAAACATTTCAGTTAAATATACCAGGAGACACACACAGTGATATTTGAGAAATGAAACAAAGTTTCTAGGATTTACAGAAAGTGTGCAATAATTGTTTATACAAAATTAGGCTGGTGCATACATTTAGGCACTGTTGTCATTGATTCCAAAACCTTTAGAACTAATTATTGGTATTGTAAGCTCAGTGACCCTTGACCTCACAGGTGAATCCAATTATGAGAAAGAATATTTCAGGGGCCAGTTGTAAGTTTCCTTCCTCTTTGAATATTCTCTGAAGAGTAGCAACATGGGGTTTCAAAACAACTCTCACATGGCCTGAAAACAAAGAATTTTCACCATCATTTATCGAACGTTAGTAGAAACGTTCCTAAATTCCCTCCTATGAATGAAATTTAGAGCGTGTGTACGAACAGTCCTGATTCATGAAACATGCGATGGCCTCTCGTACGCACGTTCCTCCGCAATTGTCTGATGATAAATCCCACCTGTGCGCACCTGGGTGCTCGTGCCCGTTCGCCGTCACTTACATACAGAAACGCCCTCAATTAACCATATTTGGTCGCTACGTCCACAGATAGGGAGGGGATTCCCTAGGTTCTTCCCGGGAAAAAAAAGAAAAGCTTTTTTGACAGCGAGATCGAAGCGCTGGCTGCTGAATTGCAAAAGAACCAAACAAGTTGCAGGGGTTGTAAACGCGGTCGGACAGGGGAGAGAGTCCCGTCTGAAGTAAATAAAACATTGAGTATGATAAATCATAGATTAATGGGTTGTCATTTACATTTAAGGAGGTGTTCTGTTTGGAGTTAGTTTTATTTGGAAATGTCTGACACTGCAGCCTCTTCTGAGCTGTCATTCAGTCTGGTTACCAATGCGTGTATGATCGGGGAGCAGAGAGGTTCTGGAGGTTCTTATATGGACTGGAATTGTATCAGTGTGCTGCGCTCACGGAAGACCTGTTCCCTCTGGAGAGCACGCTCTGCTCTGCTAAATCCTCCAAAAATAATAATGAAACGAAACAATCTTTTATATAGCGCATCTCAAGCACGAGGCGCTTCACAAGGAAAAAAAAATTAAATTAAAACAGGATAAATAAATCCTAAATGATTTAAAACATCATAAAATTGCAAAGAGTAAAAATTGTGATTACAAAATAACACGAAATCATTCTACGATGTCAGATTCCCGTGGGTCACGGGTGTTTTAGCACCAATAATGTGACACAGCTGTTTTTCCACCGTAATAATTATTTATTGGGTAGAATAATTAGTGGATGAGGAACACGCGTGGATCACGGAGACCTTCAGAATTGCTGTTCCCTCGTTCTGCCACTAGATGCTGTTCCTACGCATGGTCACAGCTGTTCTTATAGTTAGGAACGTTTTCACGCACACGTACAAATTGGTAAATACCACACAATGCGTAAAATCGTTCCCATGCACAACATCTGCACCGATCTGTTCGTAAGTACGGTTGATAAATGAGAGCCGTGGTGTCTCAAACTTTTTGGAGAGCGTAAGCTACTTTTACACAATGAAAGTACAGAAGAGCTACTGCCATTTGATTTATTCACATGGATACATTCCATGTGTGAATTTATTCATATTTATTTATTTATTTGGGACAGTGCACATTAATGAACAATCAAATACTTGCGTACAGACTGTAAATGAACCAGATTATAGCATAATTGCTAATTTTCATCTGTAGTCCCTAGTCAGGAAGACTAAACACGAAACATAATACCAGCAGATAATCACGTTAACAACATTCACACTAATAACATTTCAACGAACAAAAAAAAAGAATTTTAATAAAGGTGCGAACATGTCTAGCAACTTTTAAGATACTGTTTGAGGTGCTCTTTGAAGGTGGGACATTCTCTAATATTCATTGGGACACTGTTCCAAAAGTGACTCCCTCTGACTGACAGAACCGTTTGTCCAAAGGTTGTTTTTCTATAGGGAATCTGAAGGTCTCCTCTAGATGATGAATATGCTCACTATGTTAAAAAAATGGCATGCTTACTATATTAACATGTGTTATATTCACAAGTTGATTTCTCTGTTTCAATACATCAATATTATAAAAAAAGTAAAAGTAAAATAGTGACATTCCTGTTTTAAAATCAAACTAAACAAAACATATTTTGTTTTTTAACTATTCAGATACGTTCAGATAATGAAATACAAATCTATCTTGTGTGAATGAGTTGAGAACAGTCAGAGTCAACCCACAGACCAGCACCAAAGACCTACAACATCATCTTGCTGCAGATGGAGTCACCGTGCATCGTTCAACTATTCCCTGCACTTTACAGAAGGAGATGCTGTATGTGAGAGTGATGCAGAGGAAGCCTCTTCTCCACCCACAGCACAAACAGCTGCTTGAGGTGCTAAAGCACATCTGGACAAGCCAGCTTCATTTTGGAATAAGGTGCTGTGGACTGATGAAACTAAAATTGAGTTATTTGGGCATAACAAGGAGCGTTATGCATGGAGGAAAAACATCACAGCACTCCAAGAAAAACACCTGCTACCTACAGTAAAACATGGTGGTGGTTCCATCATGCTGTGGGGCTGTGTGGCCAGTGCAGGGACTGGCAATCTTGTTAAAGTTGAGGGACACATGGATTCCACTCAATATCAGCAGATTCTGGAGAACAATGTCCAGGAATCAGTGACAAAGCTGAAGCTGCGCCAGGGCTGGATCTTTCAACAAGACAACGACTCTAAACACTGCTCAACATCTATTAAGGCATTCATGCAGAGGAACAAGTCCAACGTCCCAGACCTGAATATTATTGAACATCTGTGGTGTGAGTTAAAGAGAGCCGTCCATGCTCTGAAGCCATCAAACCTGAATCAACTAGAGATGTTTTGTAAAGAAGAATGGTCCAAAATACCTTCGACCAGAATCCAGACTCTCATTGGAAGCTATAGGAAGCGTTTATAGGCTGTTATTTCTGCAAAAGGATCAACTAAATACTGAGTTCATTTCTTTTTTGTGGTGCCCAAATGTATGCACCTGCCTAATTTTGTTTAAACAATTATTGCACACTTTCTGTAAATCCTATAAACTTTGTTTCACTTCTCAAATATCACTGTGTGTGTCTCCTATATGATATATTTAACTGAAATGTTTTATCATAACAACCAGCAGACCATACAAGAAAATCATGAAGATTAACAAGGCTGCCCAAACTTTTGCATTCCTCTGTATTTTAGTAATACAAACATTTACATTTAAGACAAAGCCTTGTGGTGATCAGAGTATATGTCTCTGTCGTTAAATGTTCAAAAACAACTACGCCCACAGGATGGACGGCTTGTAACGAGAACACGGGTCATAATGAACAATCTAGTGTCATTTGATGCTCTTATTTTGAAGCATTTCCTGTTATCTTTTCCTGGAATATGTCAGGTTTTGGTTCCTTTCCTCAGTGTTTGTGTCATCCTGTGTTTGTAGGACTATAAACTGGTCATCACTGGTCACAGTCTGGGTGCAGGCACGGCGGCTCTGCTGGCCATCCTCCTGCGCACTTCCTTCCCCACCCTGCAGTGCTACTCCTTCTCTCCACCAGGGGGCCTCCTGAGGTAGGGTTGACAGAATAATGTTTGTATTTCTGGTTTTAGCTTCTTGTCTTTCTGTTCTTGTGTTTTCATTTTTAAACCTGACTATTTTTATTACTCTTGTCTGTTCTTTATTCTCAGTAAAGCTTTAGCGGACTACTCCAAGGACTTCATAGTGTCAGTGGTGCTGGGAAAGGATTTAGTTCCCAGGTGAGGAGGACAGAAAGCTCTTTGAGCACCTATGGTGATCAGACTCTTACTGGTTAGCTGGTGTTTCCTCTAAAAGGAGAAAATGTGACCAAAAGCATTTGCTGTATTCTCTAACTGTCTTCTGTCCTTCTTGTTGGACAGACTGAGCATTCCCAACATGGAGGATCTGAAGAGACGGATCCTTAAAATAGTGTCAAATTGCAACAAGCCCAAAGTGAGCTCTACCCTGAGTTAGTGCTGCAGCTTTGCCCCCCCCCCAGTGTCTGAAGTCTCTGTCTGTGTTTCAGTACCGCATCCTGCTCCAGGGCTGTTGGTACGAGCTCTTCGGAGGAGACCCAGACAATTTCCCCACCGAGATGGAAAACAAGAGGGAGGAGCAGCTCAGCAGGCCGCTGCTGGGGGAGGAGTCCCTGATGATCCGTCACTCCTCGTCCTATCAGAGCCTGGTGTCCGATGACTCGCCCGCACACGCAGCGCCGCATTTGCCTCTCTTCCTGCCCGGACGCATTCTGCACATCACTGAGGACGGACCGTCACGGAGGTCAGCTAATGGAATCGTCTCATAGCTGGATTTGATTTAACAGCATTTTAACGGGACAGTCAATGTTTCTGGGGAAGGGAAATTCACTGTTAATATAACGCTAAATGTTAAAGCGATGCCTGAAAACCTGAGTCCTCCTCATGATCCATCAGCTGGTAGAAACTCCTTTAGCAGCAAGTTCTTGGCTAGTCTGACTATCAGTCTCTCACACAGTTCTGGAGGAGTTCGGGTCCACTCTGCTCTACTCCTCAGCTCTCTGGAGGTGCCACCACAGCATCTCAGTCAGGTTCTGGACTGGGTTTTAACTGAAATGTAGCAGAACCTTGATTCTTTTCTTTTCCAGTCATTCTGTTGTTCTGTGTTTGGATCTCGGTTCTGTTTCATGACCCAGTTTGTTCCAACATCCAGCTGTCAGACAGATGGACTCATTAGACTCTAGAAGGCTTTGGTTTACAGAGGAGATCATGGTGGACTCTGTGGCTATAAGGAGCCCAAAGCATCAGCCCCCCACCACCCTGCTGCTATCGGCTGTGTTTCCAAATCACAGTTCTCTTTCTTAACATTCGTTTCGATGTCTCACTATGGGATACGCCCCTCCGCGGATTCCTCAGAAGCACTTATCTCAATACGCCAATCCTGATTGGCCAGTGACCGTGACACTCACGTCACATGCTACTTTAAGTAGCACGCGTCCAAACGCACGCGTCATTCAACCACCTCTTCTCGCTTCGGTGGTAGCTTATCTCCCAGGTAAGTTAGCTCAACTGTTCATAGATGGAGCCAGCTACCTTTTCTCTCCGTCACCGAACGCTGACTTACTTTCCTTCTGTCCTTGACCTTCACCATAGGTTTGAGGCACAGCGAGCAGTTCCACACTCCAGTGCAGCTGTTCTTTAAGCTAACACACCCGTTAGCTCATGGAAGCCGCTCCTCCCGCCAGAGGAGCCGACGGTGTGGCACCTCGCCTCTGTACCTGTGGGAACAAAATCTCGAGCAAGGACCCACACCAGGTCTGCTCGAGCTGCCTTGGGCTGGAACACGCCCGTCTAGCACTTGAAGTTCCTGGGTCATGCGAGAGCTGTGCTTGCTTCACTTTGAAGAGCCTTGCAGTCAGTCTGCCGACGCGCTGCAACCAGGCTCAACATCCCCTGGCCGACCGTCGTCACTGAGGCTGTTAGGTCCCGTTATGAGGGAAAGAAGCTGCCTCAGGCCATGAGGGCTGCAAAACCTCTCCTGCCTATTTTCCCGGAGCTCGTCAACGAGGTTAAAGCCTCCTGGATCCAACACCCTTTCAGCTCCAGGTCTCCTGTCCAAGGAGCCTCTTCGCTGGACTTGGAGGGTATGGAAAAGGCTGGGATGCTGCGCATGCCGCCCATGGAGCCACTAGTGGCAGCCCACCTGCACCCGCGGCTCTCGGCGTCGTCCTCCAGACCCCCCACTCTCCCGTCAAAGGCGGACTGCTTCCAGTCGGCGCTGAATGAGAGGGCGTACAAGGCTGCTGCCCTCTCGGTTCGAGCTTTAAATGTCTCCTCTATGCTCTCGGCGTACCAAGCCGAGCTCTGTGAGGATATGACCATGAAGCCGGACCCGGACGTGTGGGAGGAAATCACCGTGATGACCGACATCTACCTGCGCGTGCAGCGCTGCGCGGTCCAGGCCACGGGTAAAGCTATTCAATTCGCCTCAGTTCCTCCTCGTTTCTCCGGCGTGGTGTTTTCCCACGCTTGGGGGACATCAGCTCACGTTCTTCAAGGAGAAATCTCCTCCCTGCTAGAGAAAAGAGCGATACGCGTTGTGCCTCCCGATCAAGCTCAGAGCAGCTTTACTCCAGGTAGAACCAGGATTGGGCGAATACCGGTCGTCCCCCCCCCAATCGACCTGTGGGACACCTACTTTCACATTCCTGTGTACCCCCCACACAGGAAGTATCTGAGGTTTGCCTTTCAGGGAGTGTGTTACGAATACATAGTGCTTCCCTTTGGCCTCTCGCTGAGCCCGAGGGTGTTTTTCAGGTGTACGGAGGCAGCCATCGCCCCACTGAGAGAGAGGGGCATTCGGCTGGCCACTTATTTGGACGACTGGCTCCTGCTGGCTCGGTCCAGCGAGGAAGCCGCATCACACACACTGCTTGTAATCCAACACATGTGTGGTCTGGGTTTCAGAGTGAACTGGGATAAAAGCGCTTTAATCCCCTTCCAGACAATAACTTTTTTAGTTTTGAATCTGGACTCTAGGGCGTTCACGGCCCGTCTCTCGACGGCGCGCATAATCGCGCTCTCGTCCTGCCTTGCGCGCTTCCGCCTACACAGGTCGGTGCGGTTCGCGTTATGCCTCCGACTTCTGGGTCTCATGGCGTCAGCCATTTCGGTGGTACCGCTGGGTCACCTACATATGAGAGACTTTCAGCGCTGGGTGGCTGCTCTGGGACTTTCCCCAGTGCGCCACCGAGCGCGCAGAGTGACCGTTTCTGCGGAATGCTCTCCTGAGGAAAGTGGCCACAACAGATGCGAGCCTGTCGGGATGGGGGGTCTCCTCGAGGGTCGCACTGTCAGGGGTGTGTGGAGCACAGAGCTCCGGGGAACACACATCAATTATTTGGAACTCCTCGCGGTCCTTCTGGTTCTGAGTCGCTTCCAACCATTTCTCGCCGGCCATCATGTCCTAGTGAGAACAGACAACACCACGACTGTTGCTTACATAAACCGCCAAGGGGGGCTGCGCTCCTTGTGGTTACACACGTTGGCACACAGACTTATCCTGTGGTGCAGCATGCATTTCCTCTCGATCAGAGCCACCCACGTCCCGGGTGTCCTGAATCGGGGGGCGGACCTGTTGTCCAGAGGGACTCCCCTGTATGGGGATTGGAGTCTGCATCCAGCAGTGCTGGAGCAGGTTTGAACCAGGTTCGGTAGGGCCAGGGTGGATCTGTTTGCGTCCAAGGAGAATGCTCAGTGTCCCCTGTTCTTCTCCCTGCGCGACCAAGACGCTCCACTCGGCGTGGACGCGCTGGCTCACAAGTGACCGCGAGAACTGCTTTATGCGTTTCCCCCGGTGGCTCTGATACCGCCCACCTTGCTGAGAGTTCGAGCTCAGCGTCACACTCCCATTCTGGTGGCCCCTCCCTGGCCAGCCATGCATTGGTTGGCGGACATTTTTCAGCTTTAGGGGGGCCAACCTTGGAAATTGCCACCCCGCAGGGACCTGGTGTCCCAGGCGGGGGGGTGGGGGTGTCAATTTTCCATCCACATCCGGAACGGTTGGCTCTTTGGGCCTGGCCACTGAGTGGGACGGTTTAGGATCGGCAGAGCTGCCTCAGGCAGTCATACAAACCATTCAGAACGCTAGGGCCCCCTCCACTAGGTCCCTATATGACTGTAAGTGGAGGGTGTTTGAAGCCTGGTGCAGGGGTAGGAATATCCTACCCTTCCAGTGCCCGGTGAATGCCGTTCTTACCTTCCTGCAAGAATTGCTGGATAAGAAAAAGGCCTTCTCCACCATTAAGGTGTACCTGGCCGCCATTTCTGCCAGTCACTCTGGCTTTGGGAAGAAATTGGCTGGTCAACACCCACTGGTGTGTAGCTTCATGAGGGGAGCGCGCAGGCTTCTTCCTGTGTCTCGACCTCCGGTGCCCTCTTGGGATCAGTCCTTGGTGCTGAAGGCCCTCTCCGGGGCCCCATTTGAACCTATGGACTGTCTGGACCTTAAGTGTCTGTCTCTTAAGGTGGTGCTGCTCCTGGCTTTGGTTTCAGCAAAGCGGGTCAGTGACTTACAGGCTCTCTCTGTTCACCCGTCCTGCACTCAGTTTGCACCAGGTGACATGAGGGTGTCTCTGAAGCCCAACCCTGCCTTTGTACCTAAGGTAGTGGGCTCATTTTCTCCTATTCTCCTCTCAGCTTTCTGCGTACCGCCTTTTTCCTCACCTGAGGAGGAGAGGTTGCATAAGCTGTGTCTGGTTTGTGCCCTCAAGGAGTATGTTAATCGGACTCAGCTTTTGCAGGAGCAGCCAGCTCTTTGTGTCTTGGGGAGGACATTGTAAGGGAAAACCCATCACAAAACACAGCGGCTTTCCCACTGGATTGTGGAGGGTATTTCTCTGGCTTACTCCTGCCAGGGTATTCACGCGCCTGATGGGCTCGGGGCCCATAGGGGCCTGTCTGCATCTTTTCGAGGGCTATCTGTCCAAGAGATTTGTGCAAGTTGGACTTCTCCTCTTGCGTTTGCACGTTTCTATAAGCTTAACGTCTCGGCTCCTGCTATGACCCACACAATTCTGGGTGTAGGGTCCTCAGCAGAACAGGACGTACACTGTGAGGCTGGTGATCGCTAGATAAGCTGTCTGGCAATATGGGAGTCTCCATATCCATAGTGAGACATCAAAACGAATGTTAAGAAAGAGAACTTTAGGTTACTGTCGTAACCCCGGTTCTCGGAGTAACATGAGTGAGATACCTCACCAGACAACCCTTCTTGCTGGGCAAAGCGAGAAGAGGTGTTTATCTTGAATGACGCGTGCTACTTATAGTAGCATGTGACGTGAGTGTCACAGTCACTGGCCAATCAGGATTGGCGTATTGAGATAAGTGCTTCTGAGGAATACGCGGATGGGCGTATCCCATAGTGAGACATCTCACTCATGTTACTAGAGAACCGGGGTTACGACAGTAACCTAAAGTTTTTATTTTATATTTTAAACTTAGTTTAGTTGATGAACTACTGAACCGTTTGATTCTTTGGGTTCTTCTGAACATCCTGACGCATAAATATTGAAACAAAAGACTGAGGTCTGTAAAGTCCAGGTTAGCGTGTTTGTAATCAGTCCTGTCTCATGTCCTTCACCTCTTTCACAACACAAATATTCAGTTATAAAGGGATGTAGACTAAACAAGCTTTTTTTTTCCTTATAGATCTTGTTTCTCCAGGGTTCGCTACCGCGCTGACTGGTCCAATGAAATGGCTTTCCGGAGTATCCTGATCAGTCCCAGGATGCTGACGGATCACATGCCTGACGCCGTGCTCCGGGTGCTCAACAGTCTGAGCAGCAACGGGCCCTACTCCCTTTGCCCGTCATCGTTGGGCAACAACTCACACAATACTGTCTGAGAGACTCTGTGTCTGTACTCCAAGACTCTGACTTCTGTTCCCACGTTGCATCTGATCCAAGACAGCTTCAGCTACTTCCTTTGAACCCTGATCCCAAGTTTTCCACTTTGGCCTGATATCTTCCCAAACATTTGCATTTGATTGTACCAGCGATCAGAGACTGGAGTTTGCTCGTCGCGATTTTTTAGAATGAACCTGATTTGCCAAAAGAAACCAATTGGAGCACAAAACTATTTATTTGCACTTTTCCTACACGAACTAAGCTTTTCTTTCAGTTTGAGTTACTCCATGAGCGACTTTATGCCATAATCTTTGAATGTGTAATGTGTACAGTATTTGCTGTTGCAAGAGTTGAGCTGTGTTGTGTGAGTAGTGTTTCATTGTTGAAAGCGACTTCAGAGCCAAAAAGCACATTTTCCTTCAAGTTGACTGAAGCGATGGTGTTGTGTGGTAGCTGTAGTGTGTTTACTGTTCGGTGACATCGGGGTGAGCAGGTACTATGCATTATGGGTAGGCAAACACAAAGCATGTCTTTACAAAGACAGGGAATGCTTTAGTTTACTGCAGTAAGAATGGACTCAAACAAAACGTCCAAAAATTGTGCTTAAACTGTTTTATTGGAATTTGCTTTTTTTTTAGTTCAAGTGAAGTTTAAGTAAGTTCTTGCCTGCATAACTATTTTACATCCATATAAGAATGCATTTAAAACCTTGATGCAAATAAATGTACTCGTGAAGTAAATTTCCTTTTTGATTTTCATTTCCCACAATGACAAATACATTGGATGATCTCAGCAACCTGTTGATCTGCAGTCCGTCATACAGGATGACATCACTGTAGAAATATAATTATTCTGCTGTATGAGCGAGTAAGAGCAGATCATTTATTTTGCTTTTAATTCAGAAGTACTTTTTGTTTGTACACATTTTGTTTCTACTTTTTTATAGTCTAGTTATACTCGTAATTTTTACTTTTTTTGTTTTTATACACTTATTTTTTTTACTTGTTTAAATATTAAAATTTGCACTTTGTTTTTATTCTGTAATTATTTTTGTGACTCTGTTTTCTGTTATTTTTTATTTGACTCTGATTTTTCAAATCAAAGCACAATTTATTTTGCCTATCTTGGACTCTGAGCTGTACAATCTACCTGATAATGTTACACATAAACCAGTTAATGTACCTAATGTCAACTTTACAATCACAGGAATAGAAAAACAGTATTCCAACATTTAGGGTACACCTAAAAAACGTCACACCTCTTTTAATTTTTGTAAATCCTTTTTAAAAAAATTTTTATTAATCAAACTGCTTTTTAAACTCAGTTTTAAAGTATATGTCCAGATTATTTCTTTTATCTGATGGCACCATCTAGTAGCTGACAAGCCTATCACACCAAGATGTTTCATTTTCGTATTACAGCTGAAAGGAACGCCTCTCAATCATGAATGCAGTCCTCTAGCTGACAAAACATCGCTAAAACACATGTACAATTATGCTCATGTTATGTTGTGTTTTCATATATTTATATTTTCAAGACTTACTTGTCCATGAGAAAGGTTGCAACTCTTCATCAGCTGATGTACATCCTTAAACGCTCGAGTGCGCTCTGTGATTGACGTCTGTACGTAAGCGTAGTCTAACGCTATTGGTTAATGCTGACCAGTGCTCAGTTCAAATTGCATAGAGCTCTACGGGACGGAGAGCGTGCTTAGCAACAAAAAAAAGGATGTATTGCTGGGCCCTCGTTTCTCCATCTTGCCACACTAGTGTGCGGTGCGGAATTCGATCCCCAGACTCCCGGGTGAGACTCGCGCGCTAACCAGTCAGCCAAAGTGATATCCCCGTGGCCAAGCAGCCAGGGCGCATGATCAATTGAGATACAGTGGCAGGATGCTCACCCTGTCACATTATGATTTTGTCTATCCTATTGTTTCAGTCTGACCAGCACCTTTCTTGGGTAGAATATGCTCATAACTCCCACACTTCTGAAGCTACTGGTTTGTCCCCTTTTGAGGCCTCCTTAGGCTACCAACCTCCGTTGTTTCCTTCTGACGAGGCCAACATCTCTGTCACGTCTGTTAACCACCACATCCACCATTGTCAACACATCTGGTCCAACACTGTTGCCGCCCTCAATTGGACGGCTGCGCAGAATATGAGGTTTGCTGATTGAAGGTCACCTGCACCGCAGTACTTGCCAGGTCAGAAGGTTTGGTTGTCTACTCAGCATGTCCTTCTGAAGGCTATGTCTTGCAACCTCTGCCCTAGGTTCATTGGACCATACGAAGTCGCCTCTGTCCTCGGCCCCACGGCTGTTCGCCTCCGCCTTCTGCCCAGTCTCCAGATCCACTCCACCTTCCATTTTTCGCAGATTAAGCTGGTTCTTTCTTTTTGTGCACTCCGGTTGATCCCCAATCCTCCTGCTCTGGTCATTGATGACCATCCGGCCTGCCTTGTGCGTCGGATCATCGCTTCCCGTCCTTGGGGTTGTGGCCGTCAGTACCTTTTTGACTAAGAGGGCTTTGGCCCCAGAGCACCGTCAGTGGTTGCCTTGTTCCTTTATCCTTGAGCCCTCTCTCATTGCTGAGTTTTGGGGGGGGGGGGGGGGGGGGGGGTTGTCAGGGTTCTGGGTCCAGATCCCTCAAGTTCTTGGTTTTTTGTACTCATCTATTTTAGGCTGCAGGTTTGGCTGCAGGTTTGCCTCCAGAGGGCGCTGTGGTGACGCTCTGTGGCTATCTCCAACTTCTCACTCAGCAGGATCGCAATTGCACACCTGCAAATCATCTCACTATCTACGTAAGAGGTTAAAAGGATCAGGAAGCCAGACACACATTGCCAGAGTGTTGCACCTTGTGATAACCTCCAGTCTTCTAGCCTCTAGTCTAAATTGTGATTAAGTGTTTTTGATCCTTGTGTCCTGTCTCCAGCAGCCCTTCATTCCTCTGATACCAACAATTGTTCTCCCGTTCCAAGTGTCTGAGCTCCTGCTTCTTGGACCTTATCTGCGCTGGCTTCTACTCCTCTCTACACCTCCCATCTTCCTTCAACCCATCAAACATCTTGCCACTACATTCTCAGCCGTCTACAGCCACTCCATCTCCACCTGTGCGTCACCTGCTATGCCCTCCATTGGCAAGTGGCAACCATAAAAAACTATAAACTCAGCAATTCTGGACCAGTTATTCAACTCTCAGCCTAACCCCCAGTGCATTCAGATCTTCTACTCAGTAAGTGGCTCATTAACATTTATTTCTCAACAAATAAATGTGGAACTCTCTCCCCCTGAGTCTGAGATCAGTGGTCTTCTTTAAAAAGCAGCTGAAAACTCACCTGTTCAGGCTGGCTTTCACGTGACCTTCGGCTGATTCGTCATCACTACCTTCTTCCTTTCATTCTGCTCTCTTTCTACAATTTCTGCCTTTCCTGGGATCCACTGATTACCCTTTTCATTTTTTCTTTTTCCCTTTCCCTCACATTTTTTATGCTTTATAATATTTTTAAAAGTTCTTTACTTTTTTTATTTTAAATTTTTTATTATTGTGACACGCCTTGTGATTTTTATCTTGAGAGGTAGCTATATAAAAGATTGTTTCTGCTTCTTCTAGCTTTCCCTGGTTTACCGGTAGAACCTGCATTTGGAGTAGCTATGGAAGGCTAATGGGTTTCCTGCCTTACCATTACCTGCTTTGAGCTGCGGGAAGTCTTTATCTTTGAGGACAGACATCATTGTGTTTAATTTGTTTTAGCAAGTTGAAAGGGTGATAATAAAGAAGTTATAGGCGTCTTGTTCCTTAATGAGGCCAGTTCAAGCCAAAGTTTGGGATGAAACAAGTGGAGCTTAAAAAGGTTGCTTGTGCCCTGATCGTCATTTTGCCGTAAGTGCCATCTTTATTTTATTTTGTTTATGTTTTGTATTGACTCTTTTTCCCGCCCAGCATTTTTAGCACGTGACATCGTTCAACATGTGACACATTTAAAGGGTGCTGGGAAACCCCTAATTCAAAACTTTGACAGGCCACACATTACAAACATATAGCCTGAAAAATACATTTACATCTTGTTTGATGATTTGTGATCATATTATTAACGTTTTTGTTTGGATTATTTTATGCCAAATTAAAGAAAATGTGCAAAAACACTTTTCCTTGGTAGTTGTCTGCCAAATTCAAGTTTAGAAACGCACCACTTTGTCTGAAAAAACAGCTAGAGCCACCCGTCACTGACTGGAAAATCCCAAATCACGGGGTTTAGTTTCGCCGCCTTCCGAACGCCTCCCAAATCTAACGCTATAAATGAGCGATATTAACATTGTCTGAGTCTCATAAGTGAATTAGGCCGTTACTCTGCGCTCTTTTCTACTTTGTTGAGTTGAACTTCGTGAATTCCCACGTTCCGACAACAAGTGAACGCAGCAGCAGGAGCTCATCTGTTGGACAGGGAAACTAATCAGGAGCCAAGTAAAGACTTTTCAGTACTGCGAGCTACTGGGCTAGCGCGGCGTTCTGCTGTCACGGTGAAAACCGAGTCCGAACCTTGTTAATGACGTACAGCAAGCGCTCTCGTCTTCATGGAACAACTTTTGAGACATGTTTCAGTAGCACGGTTGTGTCGTTCCGCTTAAAGTCAAGGGCGAACTCCCTCCGGCCAGCTGAAGCTTGTGGCTAGCTCACTGGTACTAGCTGGGAAAGAAGTTGCAAGCGGAGGCAAGAAAATGGAGCTAGACGACGTAGTCCTGTATCAGGACGACTCGGGGGACTCCGCCGTGATGTCCGAGCGGGTCTCGGGTCTGGCCAGTTCCATATACCGGGAGTTCGAGCGGCTGATAGAGAAATACGACGAGGACGTGGTGAAAGAGCTGATGCCGCTGGTCGTCGGCTTGCTGGAGAACCTGGACTCGGTGTTTGCTGCCAACAAGGAGCACGAAGTGGAGCTGGAGCTGCTGAAGGAGGACAACGAGCAGCTAGTCACCCAGTACGAACGGGAGAAAGCTCTGAGGAAACACGCAGAGGAGGTGGGTCGCTGCTCCGCTGCCAAACTTTTTTAGCAACAAACACCAGCAGGATTACAGGCTGGTATTATGTTCTTTAGCACGATGCCCTCTGGCTTTATCCTTGCTTAGGAGCACAATTAATCTGATTAGTTACGACTTTTAAAACGGAGTCAATCATCTTTAACTTCAGGATGCTCACAAAGTACATTTCACAAGTGTGATTACAAATATGAAGTTATTGGTGACACACTCCACCATTTAAGCAGCTCTAAAGTAGCTTTAAAAGTAACTTTTTGGGTGGGTAGTGTTATTTTACTACTGGGTTGGATGCTTCCTCACAGACAAATCCAGTTCTAGGCGACACACCAGCAGGTCATCAGCAGTGTGTGTGCATGCCATATTACCACCTCTGATGAACAACTGTTACCCACAATGCAACACAAGACTAAACTTATTTTGTGGGTGCAATCAAAATATGGCATTTTTCTGAAAAATGTGTTTTAAGGTTCTCATTTAGAGGATTATTGGATTAATGAGACATAAAGAGGTACATTGATAAATTATAGTGTAAGATGGGAAATGTTATAAATCATTTCATGGCTCCTACATTGATCAAAACTTTACAATTCAGTCCAGTTTGAAGGTTTTTAAAAATTTGTAATTTATTAGGTTTTTTTTAATGTATCTAAAATTCCTCAAGTGTCTGCTGTATGTCTGTAATAGCTGGAATGCCTTAACCAGGCATGTCCAAAGTAGCCTATTTCAAGAATAATGGAATTTCTTTTTTGTCCAGCAGGCCGTTGATGCAGATAGAAACTTTACAACATTTTTATGTTACAGTTAATTAAAACCTTCTAATTATGGGGCGGGAAATTAACTCCTTTGCCACCGTGGCCTCATAGTAAATGGGACCACAAACCCACATACCTGTCAGAATTATTATGGGTCAAAATTAGAGACTAATGCATCAGCCAGAGGAGTTGGTCAGGTTTGTCACAATCTCTCTGCAGTTGTTTAGCTTCCTGACTTCCCTTACCTGGGGCGGGTTGTCCAGTAGTCGGAAGGTTGCAGGTTTGATCCCGGCTCCCGACAGAGAACTCTGCTGTTGTGTTCTTGGGCAAGACGTTCAACACACCTTGCCTGCTGGTAGTGATCAGAGGGACTGATGGTGCCTGTGCTTGGCAACCTCGCCTCTGTCAGTGCGCCCCAGGGCAGCTGTGGCTACAATGTAGCTCATCAACACCAGTGTGTGACTGTGTGTGTGTGACTGGATGAATGATACACTGTAGTGTAAAGCGCTTTGGAGTTCTCTGACTCTGATAGGCGCTATACAAGTGCGGGTCATTTATCATTCCCGGCTCAAAGCGAATCCTCCTGTTACCCATAGCTACAGAGTGACCATGGTTTAGTCCTGCTTTAGGTGCTCTGCTCAACCTTCTCCACCTCTCACAGAATCAGAAGAGTAAACAATGACATTTCCTCTGTGTGTGTGTAGTAAAAGCTTTTAAAAGGTATCAAATTTAACTCAGACTTTTACTATGTCATGTTTACATTAAAATCAGAGTGAAACCACTTGATCTGATGGCAAAATATTTGATTATTTCAGGTAACTTGCTAAACACAAGAGATGAGCCCAAATTGTTTTACTTAAATCAGGGGTCTCCAACCTTTTGAAGAGCGTAAGCTACCTTTACACCATGAAAGTACCAAAGAGCTACTGCCATACAGTTTATTCACATCGATACTTTCTATGTGTCAGTATGCTTACTATATTAACATGCATGTATTCACAAGTTGATTTCAATACATCAATATTGGAAAAAAGTAAAAGTAAATTAGTGACATTCCTGTTAAAACTCAAACTAAACGAAACATATTTAGTTTTTTAACTAATCAGATACTTTCAGATAATGAAATACAAATCTACTTTGTGTGAATGAGTTGACATTTGTTTAGAATAGATCAGTAACATAACTTGTTGAGCACACAGGAACAGCTAACCTGTTCCTCTTCAGTCCCTGACCCTGGGCTCTGCCTGGAGCCTAAGCAGCAATGTCAGTTTTTCATAGTGTTAAGCTGTTTTGTCATAAATGAACAAATACTTCCAAAAACTGTAGAATGACATTTAAAGAACATTAAATGTTCTTTAAATGTCATTTAATACAAAACTTTAATTGTTATGATTATTTTTCCAACAATGCAACACAGAAATTCTCAAAATGAATAAAGCTGAAGATATTTTAAATAAAATACAAGCTAAATGTGACGAAAACACAAAATTCTAAATGGTTTGAACTGAAGTAAAAATGTAAAAACAGAAATAACATTTCTTCCTGCTTTCCTCATTAATTTAATCATTTTTATGTTTTTTTTTTGCTCATGAGAGTTAAGTTTTTCTTCACTAGTGAATAATTGCAGGTAAAATTATGCTTTGCTGCATTTTTTGTTGACAATGTTAAAATAAGGTTGGAGGTTTGTCCTTTTTCTGAGTTGCCTCTAGATCTGCTCACGGAGCGAGGGAGAGAGAGAGAGGAAGAACTTTCACGATCGTGTTTAATTACTAAATGGGACAATCAACTGAAACAATTGAGGTAAATTTGTTGAAACTAAATCACAGGAGACGTCCAGAAAGTTTGGAAACGTGTGTTCATCATGTGTTAATAAACGAACTGCATTTAATTTGCTTTAACGAGATTTTAGTGCAGATAGGACTTTACTGTCGCCCAGAATATTTTACTGAGGATGTTTTTCGGGATCAGACTCCTGAACCCCAAACCAGGTCTGTAACTGACGTCACCCCATGTTCTTTAGAAGTGCGTCTTCATCATGCTCCAGATGCTGAGCTGAGATCAGAGCTGAGGCGAACGCGGATCCATGCCGCAAACACCGCAATTAATCTGCATATTTCCAGTAGAACACGTTTGCTGAAAGATTTGTGCAATAATCAGATTTTTATTTTACTTCCACAAAATGCTGATTTTAGATGAGATATTACGGGAAACGGAATTACAAGTCAGGCAGCTACCGGTAGCTCGCAAACGAGGTGTTGGAGACCCCTGTTCTAGACATAGTTTAATACTGTTTTGCTATAAAATTTGTGATGAGTGTTGAATGTTTAATCTGCCTGCAGCAGACCTCTTCTCCTCAACTCACTGTTGGAGCAGGAAAACAACTAAAACATGATGGATAGTGGATCTCCAGGACCAGGGTTGGAGATTACTGATCTACATTATCCAGTTAAGTCTGACATTGATGGTCAGCAAACAGGATGTTGTGGGCTGTGTGTAAAGAAACTAAAGATTGGTGTGAAGTATAGGACTAAAGTCAAGCTGGTGTGTTAGTCAGTCTCAGACCATCAGTTCTCGTTTTCCATTTCATTTTCTGATGTTTCCTCCACCGTGATGATGAAGAGTAGGACTCATTGAAGGACAAATCTGAGGTCAGTTCTAGTTTTTGTTTTGCTCATGTTGAACTGAGAGCAGACTGGACACTAGTGTTGTCAAAAGAACCGGTACTTCGGTACCAACCCGGTACTACAAAAATGTAAACGTCACGGTACCAAGATTTCGTAGGTACCGGTAGTACTGAGGACCCGTCTAAACCCGGATCCTTGATGCGCATGATTCGCGCATTTACTGGGCGCGTGCATCCGCTTCTAAAGCAACACCGCAGAACGCAGAGTGACGGCGAGCGGTGGACCAGCTGATGTGGTAAATAAAGTTCATTCACGGAGACCCCCCCCCACCCCCGCTGTCACGGAGACCGAGACCAGAGAGACGCTTCGCTCCAGCAGCACCTCCCGTTCTCATGCTTTCTTGTATTTTTAATTCCAAAACTTGACAGGATGTCCCACAGACCCCTGAATCCCTCTGTCAGCACTTGTCATCAGGAACGTCCTGACACGACGCTCACCCCCGCTGATCAGTGATGTAGGAGGCGGATTTAATGCGACATGACCGTTCAGACTAGTCGCTTTCAAAAATTTGCATATGTATCAGAATCAGTACTACATAGAGTGTGGTGTGAATACACCATCGTCTTTATTAACTATTTAAATCTCCTATATGTTTAATTAGGGTAACAAACAGGATGACATAAAGGCGCTGACTGCTCACAGACCTGAGTTTTTCTTTTTTTTAATGATTGTAATGTGCATCCAAAAGATGAACAACAATGTATGGCTCAGTCAGTTTGTCAAAACAGCTGTTCTAACTAGATGTTCTTGTCTGGATAACTAGCAGGTTTACAAAAATATATGAACAAAAACACATTTTGATTAAATAAAAGTGCATTAAAAACATGTTATGATAGTAGTACAATTCAGTTCATTTTTCTAATATACAGCACTGATTCACAAAAGATATCATCTCAAGGCGTCATAATTTCCAACACTCGGCCGCATATGACGAGACCCCCACCCGCTATTAGCTAGACACCAGCCTCCAAGTGTTGTCCCTGACTCACCTCAAGTTGATCATTCGTCTTTTCTTACTAGAGCTCCCGATCCGGTCCCAACGTATCAGTTCCAAAGTCTTTCTTCAAGAAAGTTTCTTCTGCCGTGTCTCTCCCAACGCGCTTCAGCGGTCGTCCGCTAGCCGGTGGCTACGTTAGCATTAGTTTACTTCATCTCCACAGCGTGTCCTCGGCTCCAGTCAAACCTCATCGGCTATCCGATCACTAAGCAGCCAGTGGTTATGTATCGTGTCACTTCTGTACTTTCTGTATGTGTGTGGGTGTGGATGTGCGCACAGCTTTTTGTAGGCATGCCGCTGTAGCGCAAACACTGAGCAGTCATAATTAAAAATGCTTTTTTAATTGGTCAAGTAGTTATATGCTTTGTGTGGGTTGGGCTAGAGAGATTGGAAATAGATCAATTTAATGCCTTATAAAAAAAACGGCCCAGAAGGCTGGAGTGAATGCTGGAAGTTTTTTTTTCTCCACTTTTTATTTCTTTCAATAAAAAAAAAAATACAACAACTACAAAACAATATACATATAAACGCAATACAATTTGAATGAAAGGGAGCAGATGGAAGAAAAAATCTTATAATTTCTGCCCCCTTTTTTTTTTAAAAACTAAATAACCAACATATCTTTATGCATTCCCTCACAGTTCATTCAGTCACATATGTCCATTATATCCACATCAATTATACGCATTCGAATCCACTCAACACACTTGATTTGATATATTCTGTAAACACTTTTAGAGTTCTTGATTCTTTCCCTACTCTGTCCAGGCAATTCCACAATTTCACACCATTCACCGAGATACTCATTTCTTCATTCTTGTCCTAAATCTGGGCTTTTTGAAGATTTCAATTCCCTTCAACGAATAACTACTTTCCCTCTTTCCAAATAATTGCTGAATGTTTTTTGGCAATGTACCTATATTTGCTTTATACATTATATGCAATATTCTCCAGTCGACCAAATCATGAAATTTTATTACCTTCAATTCAGTTTCAATTCAGTTTATTTATATAGCGCCAAATCACGACAAGAGTCGTCTCAAGGCACTTCACAAAGTAAACATTCCAATACAGTTCAGTTGATGCAATCCTCATACTAAGCAAGCATGTAGCGACAGTGGGAAGGGAAACTCCCTTTTAACAGGAAGAAACCTCCAGAGGATCCTGGCTCAGTATGAGCAGCCATCCGCTACGACTCACTGGGGATTGAGAAGACAGAGCAGGCACACGCACACCCCACACCCACACCCCCCACACACACACACACACACACACCCACACCTACACACACACACGCACACACCATATAGATCAAGTAGTGTTTCTATGGCTACACTGTGATTTCTTAGTAGAAGTTTTATTTAGTAAGAGAAACTTTATTGTCTTTATCTGAGTGAATCTATAATTAATTCAATAGGTGAACTAATAGTAGCACATTCTATGTTAAAGAAAGTGAGATGTAATATCAGGAGAGGGAGAATGTTAGGTGGTTGGCAGCAGTGTGCCAGCCGATGGCCCCCTCCATGAGGCCACCACAGCTCAGCAGAACGCCAGTGTAGCTTCTTCTGGGGAGAAAAACACTTAGAGAGAAAATAAAGTTAACAGCTGAAATAACAGGAAATAATGCAATTAGAGAGTGGTGATAGAAGAGAGTAGCAGAGTGTGGAAAGTGGTCAGTATGTCCTCCAGCAGTCTAAGCCTATAGCAGCATAACTACAGAGATAACTCAGGATAACCTAGCCTTTTAGATGGAGGCATGTGGGAGGCAGGGCCAGGGAGAAAAGTCTTTAACGACTGTAGTCCCCGCTGTACACTCCACCTCCCTCTGCTCCCCACTCGTCTAAACCTGGACTAACATCAGAGTTTAACCATAAGCCCTATCAAATGGAAAGGTTTTGAGCCTAGTCTTAAAAGTAGACAAGGTGTCTGCCTCACGGACTAAACCTTATATTTTATAAATAATGGGTTAGATGGAACTGTACTGTAATTATTGTTAATAATTCTTATGGCTCTTTTCTGCAAAATAAACAATGGTTGTGTATAAGTTCTATATGCAGTTCCCCAGATTTCTACACAATAAATTAAGTATGGCAGAATTAGTGCATTGTATAATGATAACAACCCATCGCTATTCAGTAAATACTTCACACTATGTAATACTGCAATGGCTTTGGCCACTTTACCTTTTATATAACCTATAGCCCTTTTTATAAAACAATGCCGCCAATTTGCCGCAACGCCGATGCGGCATCAGGGAGCGTTAGGTCGTTTATAAGAGCTCAGACCGTGGCGGTAATGTTGCGCAATCATGTCCGTTTTATAAAAGATTACGCGATGGCGGCAAAAAGGAGGTATGGGGGCGGTCTCTGCACTGTCGCGGACTTCCGTGTATTTTGGACATAACTTGCTTTTTATTGCGATCGAAGCCGCGCTCCTTAAGTTTTTATTTTAACAACCAGCTACAGGTGTGTGTCCTCCACCATCCCTGTGAGCTGTCAGATGATCTGAGCTGCAGATCTAACGGAGAAAAGCTCCCGGAGCTGTGCATCGGTCCAGTTAATCATCTCAGCTGGTTCTGTTTACAAACGTGAAACTTAAGCGCGTGTTTACTTTCATTTTTAATAAAGTTCCCGGGCGGGGCGCTGCATTAATTCATCACATGGTCATGACACCTCCCTCTTTTGCGCCAAGGCTTAATGTGCGTTTATAAGACCGGCGAACCGCAATATTACTACCAAGCGTGGCGGCACGAATGCCGCAAAATTCCCGCCACATGATGCCGCCATAGCACGTTCATAAGAAACACGTTGCGGTAATATTGCACTGATTTGCCGGCATGGTGTGTCTTATAAAAAGGGCTTATATGTGATTTCCAGGTTAGAGCTTCATCAATCATTACTCCTAAAAATTTGGTCTCCTTTACCCTTTGTATTTCCATGCTATCTATTTTTAATGATGCATCAATTTTCTCCCTGTCATTAAATAAAATAAAATTTGTTTTTTTAAGATTAAGTGTTAATCTATTTATATCAAACCAGGTTTTAACTTTTATCAGTTAATTATTTATTACTTGTGTTACTTCGTTAATATTGGACCCTGAATAAAACAATGTTGTATCATCTGCAAACAAAACAGAACCAAGTTTCTCAGACACATTTACCAGATCATTGATAAACAAGTTGAACAGTTTAGGTCCAAGGACCGACCCTTGTGGCACTCCATAACTAATATCTTGCAGTTCTGATTTAATATTATTTATCTGAACATATTGTTTTCTGTTTTCTAAATAACTTTTAATCCAATGATGAGCTATACCTCTTATTCCATACTGATGTAATTTTTGCATTAACCTTGAATGATCAATAACATCAAAAGCTTTCTTTAAATCAATAAAAACGCTAATGAAGTACTCTTTATTGTCAATTGCTGTGGTTATTTTCTCTGTTAAATCTATTATTGCCATTGCTGTTGAATGTTTGGTCCTGAATCCATACTGTTCATTATGTAAAATATTATTAAATTCAATGAATTTATCCAACCTTGATACAAAGACTTTTTCTATTATTTTGGAAAACTGTGGAAGCAGTGACACCGGCCTGTAATTAGTGAAATTGCGTTTATCACCAGTCTTAAACAAAGGAACAACTTTAGCTATTTTCATAGCATCAGGGAAGACTCCCGTAGAAAGTGACAGATTACATATATAAGTGAAAGGATCAATAACAGATTCTATTATAGTCTTTACAGTCATCATGTCCAACGTTATGAGGATTTGGACATGATGACTGTAAAGAGTCACAGCCAGTGGTTGATGTTAGCTCCATCTCCACTGCGACTCACACTGTGTGCCACGATTAGCTGATGGCTAAGCGATAGCAGCTTGTTTACTCCACTGCTCTCAGATCCACGTGACACCGGACGCCCCAGCTGATGCCACCCCGCCTCCGTGTGTGAATCAGTGACAGCTATGCTAGCTTGGTTGATATAACAGCTAACAGAAATGTTTACAGCCGTGATGCTTGTTGACCGGAGGGGGGGCGGATCGTGTCACTTCTGTACTTTCTGTATGTGTGTGGATGTGCGCACAGCTTTTTGTAGGCATGCCGCTGTAGCGCAAACACTGAGCAGTCATAATTAAAAATGCTTTTTTAATTGGTCAAGTAGTTATATGCTTTGTGTGGGTTGGGCTAGAGAGATTGGAAATAGATCAATTTAATGCCTTATAAAAAAAATGGACCAGATGGCTGGAGTGAATGCTGGAAGTTGTTGCCTTTTTGAGTGGGCCACCGTAGCTGCATGTTACAGCCCTTGGCTGTTTGTGTTTTGTATTTTTTTTTTTTATGCTTTCTGGTTTCCTCCCTTCCGGTGTGTGTGTGTGAGAAGAAGCCACACCTGGATCCTCTCCCCCTTGATTGGCTCCACCTCAGCTGTCCCTGATGGTAATCAGGCTGGCTCTCTTACATAAGGCCAGCCTGCCTTCAGTTCAGGGGAGCAGCAGGGCAGGAAGGTTCTCTGCACTGTTGTTTCCCCGGTGGCATTTTTGTTTCAGATTTTGTTTGATTTGTCGTTGATTTAATTAACAACTTGTCTCTGGTTTGTTTAGATTCCCCTCTCAGAAAAGACTGTGGTCTTAAGGGAAAACATGTAGGAAGGTGCTGAAGCCGTTCCAAAAAGAGAGTAAGGTTCAGTACCAGAGACCTCTTGGGTTTTCGTGCAGGTCTCTATAATGTAGTAGTTGTAGTTAGCAGAGACGCAGCGCAAGTTGTTTCGATTGTCGTTTTGCCACCGGTTCGGTTTATTTATTTTGTGTATGTTCAGTTCCATTTGTAAATAAATTGTTTCAATTATTTTTGCACTCGACCATGTGTCCATCATTGTTGCCCCCAGGCCCCCTAGACAGCCTGGGTCGTAACACTGCAATACTTACTCTGGACTGCATGGCGCTAAAGAGTCGCATTTTTTACCATGATTTCTATGGATCTCACACACGGGGCCCTTAAACCTTATGATTATCTCATCCTCATCAGATGTTTGCTGCTGAAAGGTGAGAAGTCTCAGGGATAACTTGATTGTCTCAAAAGGTTGAACAACAAAATATAAAGTTATGGTTCCATCATTTAGTTATTCTGTAGAATCACAATTTAAAAGTAACGTCTGATTTCCATTATTAGAATTTCACAATTTCTTTTTGTATTATTATGTTTGTCAGTTTCAAGTTATTTCAGTGACCATTGTGTTTTTTTGTGTGTTTGACACAAGGTAGCAAGCCATTTTATCCATGTCCATGATAAAGCAGGTGTGTGTCTGTTTGTGTGTGTGTGTGTGTGTGCGCGCGCAAACACTAGTATTGGCCTCTGAAGGAATTACCAAGGGCATAGCTCAGTGACTTGAATGTAAACAAACATTGTTCATAGATCTTGTTATCTGGACTGATGTGAGAACTCAGAAAAACAACAAAGATCACACAAGTGTCTTTAATTGTTCTAAAGTGACAAAAGAGGCTAATAATTACTGAGGCACAGGTTCAGTTTCTGAACGATTCTTTTGAACAAGTCACTCCAGAAGCAGATTAAACTGGATCCTACCAAATAAATGCTGTATGAGCCAAGTCCTGCTTCTCTGTGCTCTGAGCCCAGAGGACTTTGTCTCCTCACTGGTTTAGTCTCAGTAGAGCAGAGGAAAAGGCATGGCAGGAAATTCTTAAGGAAAAACGGAACTGCCCTTGGAGTCTTTTGTCGGGGTTGTCAGCTGACCCTTTAAAGGCCACATTTTCTCAAAAATACACCACCACCTGATTGATTACCATGCATTATCATCATTTACTTAAGCCCTTTTCAGATTGACATTCTGGAATATGTGTGGACAATTCAGTCTGGTGTTTAACCAGAACTGTGTTTTCAGACACACCACTTTTGCACTTGAACTTGTCCTTTCGGCTGCCTTCACACACAGCAGAGAAAAGTTCCAGATGTCTGAGGGGGAGGGGGTGGGAAGGCTGTACCCGGATATTGCATAAACATAGTGCGGCGGGCGTACATGTGTCATTTCCCAAAACAAAGCTAGTAAGTGATAGAATTCCTCTCACTGATCAGACTTATGTTGAGTCTTATGTTAATTCTGCCCACACGAAGACGCATAAGAGACCTGGATGATGAAGCTCAGTGGTTAATAAAGGAATCACGGAAGCGGTGTGAAGCGCTCCATCGCGCATCCAGCAGGAGACGATACCGTAGGAGGCGAGCTACCATGGTTCGCCGCATGCTACAGGAGCGAGCTACCCAGCGTATATGGAAACATTCACAACCAAGTGGTGAAGTTTTCTGGTCAGACGTGTTGAAAAACTTTGCCTTCCCGGTCACTTGATATATATGTAATCTAGCACTTACAGCGTCCCCCGCTCTCCTCCTCCTCCCTGTCTGGAACTCGACCTCACCAGTCTGAAGCAGCCACCCTGTCCGTGACGAGTCCGTCTACTAGGGGCTTCGTCCGGTCTAATTCAGAAAAAGGTTAACCGGATGATTGTATTCAGACACAAAAGTCTTATGGACAGAGTCCCGAACATTTCCGTTTTTCATGGCCTGTCTGAAGGGGGCTTTAGAGAAATCAGACTGGCTGTTCGAATGGCGCCAATAGTGTGGTTAATATAAACCACATTTGAGGGTCTTATCTGTATTAGTGGCAGGACTTGTGAGGATTGTATTTGTTGAGTGGTTCATACACATCTATCCAGAATTAAACACTTAAGTAGTTGTTGGCAAGATTCTCTTTGTGGTTCAAGACTGTTGCCTCTGTGGCTAATCGTTGGTAATTCCGGTTCAAATCTATTTAGATTTAGAGGTTTTCTAGGTAAAGACTAATTTACAAATCTTAAACTAAGTCTTTTAAACTAAAAATGACTAAAATTAGTCATCACACATACCAACCAAAAAATGACAGAAGATTAAAAGGAATGCATCTAGAGGAAGAGGATAGCATTAGAAACTACAGAATCGGGAAACGGTTACAAAGGCTCTACATCAGGGGTCGGCAACCCAAACTGTTCAAAGAGCCATATTGGACCAAAAAAAAAAACCAAATCTGTCTGGAGCCGCAAAAAAAGCCTTATATAAGCCTTATATGAAGGCAACACAAGTTGTAAGTGTATATTAGTAATTTTGATAATAGGCTAATATAGCTAAGTAGGCTACAAATACATAATGAGCATTCATGATTAAATGTTTATTTCCCTGCAGCACATCCTGGAGAGAATGACACACCACATGACTCTGCTGTACGATTTTTGGTGCTTTAGGTTTAACTTCCATTACAATATTAATCAGTGGGATTAATTTGATCATTTCTTCTTGCGGCCCATCACAGCTCACATACCTGCATAACAGCGCTGTCTGTTTGATATCGATCACATCACACGACTCATCACAGGTAGTCGAGTATGCTGGAGCTGAATTAATGTCTTTGAACTTAAAGCACCAAATATCGTACAGCAGAGTCACGTGGTGTGTCATTCTCTCCAGGATGTGCTGCAGGGAAATAAACATTTAATCATGAATGCTCATTATGTATTTGTAGCCTACTTAGTCATTTTGATAATAGGCTAATATACACTTACAACCTGTGTTGCCTTCATATAAGGCTTTTCATTTTTTGCGGCTCCAGACAAATTTGTTTTTTGTTTTTTTGGTCCAATATGGCTCTTTGAACATTTTGGCAGTATAGCAGCATACCTAAAATATGCAGCATGTGAGAGATATTTGGCCATCATGGATAAATCCTGCACACGTTGCCTTCCTGTTGCACCACCATGAGGGATAACTGGGGAAATGGCTGCTAATCATTCTGATCTTCAGGAGATGACTAAAGATCAGACATACATGACCTGGATATGACAAGTTTCATCCAGACATTAATGAAGGGGGAGCTTTGAAGGCTTGTAGCTTGGTGAATCTGATAATCACCAGGCATCCAGAAATCTTGCTATACATAGAGATGGTTCTCTAGCGCTCTTATTTCTTATTTTATCTGTTGTAGCTTTATGTAAAATACTGCTGAATGCCCAACACTTTATACAGGCTCACTGAGACTTTGGCTAAATTAAACATTTGGCTTTTATTGGCTTTTTGTATAATGTAATTTTCTTATTTGACAACCCAGACTGATCTAATTTTAAATTCTTTGCTGTTATTGAATTAAAATGAATGAATCATCAAAACAGAGTTATAAAGTTTGGGTTTACCAATATGCTCATTAGTAGGGATGCAACGGTCCACTTTCCCCACGGTTCGGTCCGTACCTTGGTTTTTGGGTCACGGTTTCGGTCTGGTTTCGGTCCACTTTGAAGTGTAGAAAAGCTTAAGAAAAACTGAAATTTCCTAACTTTATTTTATTCACGCAATAATATAACTTTTCAGATGTATTACTTGTAGTCCAGTGTATAATAATGTGTTCAGAGACCAACAGAAATGTCACTTTTAAAATGCCTTTTCAATGTGGTGTCAGTGAGAGGCTAGGGCGACCGAAGCGGGACCGTGAGGGACGCGTAATTTGGAATTGTAGGATGTCCAAGGAAGGTCCCGACTCGGGAGTGTGTTGTGTGAGGGGTTGTGGTTGTGGCGTCAAATAAAGTGAGCCTCTGAGTTCACCGTTTTCTCTCCTCGTCTTTATATTCAACTGCACACCAGAAATGTTCCCACACGTAAGGTTTGTTTGAAGACGGCGCGTCGCATGTCGCCATGGCCATTTTGCTCAAACTTTCAGCTCAGTGGGGCGGGTCAAACCTGTGACTGGATATTTACTCACGGGTAGGGAGGGGGTCTGCTGTGAGCAGCTTCAGACGAGACTAGTGCGGGCACACGAAATTAAATTCATCTGCCTGGACAGACAAACGCACCCTGGTGCCGTGTAAAGCATGAAATAAAACGTCCAGCGCGAAAATGACAAATGACAGATTCACCACCTAAAAATCTTATGTATAAAAAAAGTTTGAATAACACGTGCCTAAAAGTCCTTCACGGGATGATAAATTAATAAAGACAGCATTTAAAGAAGTCATCACCTGAAATTTTCACTTTTTCACTTGAAAACATGTCTATAATGGCTTCCTAATGATTTTTCACTGGCTGAGAAGCAGATATTTAACATTGAAGCATTTGTTTAATCTTGCCTTCTTCAACCAGCTCACATGCACCCCACGAGCATGCGCACTCCAAAACGACATTTGCCTATATGCCGACACAAAGGCCGAATATAAACAAATATGAACCAGCAGTGAACAAACCAGCACAACAAAGCTCATTTCATAACGTGAAACGCATAAATTATGTCTTACCGTTGACGACTCATGTTATAATTCGTGTTATGGGAAACAAAACTCCGATCGGTTTGTGTATTCCATCTTCACAACAGCATAAGAGCCGATGCCTGGCTGTTAGCTTGCTTTGTCCCAACTCAACAACAAGCGAGGGCACCATTACGCACGAGGCGAGGCTCAGTCCTGCGCGCATCCGACATAGCCGAAATATCGCGTGTGATCTCGCGAGAAAATATGGCCTTTACAAAAAAGGATCAGAAAAGCACATTTTAAATTTATTTTTCCAATACAATTTATTTTAATGGTCTAAAATACTATAATAGGATGTAGATATCCATGGTATTATAGGTGATGACGCCTTTAAAATACAGTAACATTAATTTGAAGATCCTGGACGAGCCCCCATTTATGTTACGACCCCCTTTGCCTTGGGGTTAACATAAAAAAGCATGGTTATGATGGTTAAATCAAACAAGGTTTTTATTGCACAAAGATTTAAAATCAAATCAGAGCTCCAATACTTATATCAATAAAATATCAATTTACTGACTCTTGTGGCATTTACACACTAGCGCCGGCTCTACTCTGGTCGGTTGGCCTTAGTCAGCCCCCACCAGGTCGTTTACACACACGTCGTCCAGGACACCCTTTGGAATGTGGACGTGATGGGCTGTCTCAGAAATGCGCCCGAAAAATTGGTGCAAATATATCAGTGATGTCAGGAGCGCATCTCCGAGCATGTGGGCGGGTCAAAGGAGCGTGGAGAAGTCCGCTGTGTTTTTCTTATTAAACAAAGGCGTTATGAGCAGCCTTGTGCTTTGGAGACTCTTTGCCCTCTGATATTTCATTCTGCTTTGCTGTGTGTGGCAGCCTGGCAGCTCATCTGTAGGCCGCGGTGGCAGCAGAGCAGACCGAGGCAGATCAGAGCGAGAGAGAAAGCTGGTGTTTTGATGAGGAATGGCCGACACTTAGAACATAACATATTTGTCGCATGTGCGATGAAAAAAAAACGCTCTGTGAGAAACTATTTTCAGACGTAGCATTCGTGTGACATCTTTTCATGTTACTTTTTTCTCCAACCCCCCAGAACTTTATTGAACAAATGTAAGTTATTTATTTTTGTGTAAGGAAGATGCTTTTTACTGGCGCAGAATGTGGTAATCTAGGCGCTATAGCGGATAGCAGACTCACGCCGTGGTTCCAAAAAAAAAAAAAAAAACACGATCACGGAACTAAGAACAACTAAACTCTATGACGCAGTCCCATGCGTGGTCCAACGCGTACACCCCGTCGTCCCTGTTCATGGTCCCCCGTCCACGTACGGAACAGAACAAGGATTATCAACACAGAACAACAAAAATATAAAAGATGGATTAAAGAAGCTAATGAGATAAGGAGACGTGGACGGGGGACCATGAACAGGGACGGGGTGTACGCGTTGGACCACGCATGGGACCGCGTCATCGAGCAGGATGGCGCGGGCAGCAGGGGGCGATGTCGTTGCCCCCTGCTGCCCGCACATAAGCGGAAGTGAAGCTGCTTTCAGCGGCTTAGCTCAGGTGAAGATCGCAGCGACGATCGAAACGTCAGCACAATAAGGTAAAGAAAGATCTATCTGTGTTTTATAAAGAACAAAAAGTAAAAGAATTACGAAAGAACACACAGTATGAACGTACCAAAGGGAGGGGGTCTGCTGTGAGCAGCTTCAGACGAGACTAGTGCAGGCACACGGAATGAAATTCATCTGCCTTTACAGACAAACGCACCCTGGTGCCGTGTAAAGCATGAAATAAAAGGACCAGCGCGAAAATAATGGCAAAACCGAAGTCCTGCGTTACAAGAGGATAAATTGTCCCGTGCAGGGAGGACCGAACGGTCCAGGATTTTACCACGTACCGTTGCATCCCTAGGCAGGGTCAATGCAGCTAGCTATCAGGAGATTTTGGAGCACTTCATGCTTCCATCTGCTGAAAAGCTTTATGGAGATGAAGATTTCATTTTTCAGCACGACCTGGCACCTGCTCACAGTGCTAAAACCACTGGTAAATGGTTTACTGACCATGGTATTACTGTGCTCAATTGGCCTGCCAACTCTCCTGACCTGAACCCCATAGAAAATCTGTGGGATATTGTGAAGAGAAAGTTGAGAGACGCAAGACCCAACACTCTGGATGAGCTTAAGGCCGCTATCGAAGCATCCTGGGCCTCCATAACACCTCAGCAGTGCCACAGGCTGATTGCCTCCATGCCACGCCGCATTGAAGCAGTCATTTCTGCAAAAGAATTCCCAACCAAGTATTGAGTGCATAACTGAACATAATTATTTGAAGGTTGACCTTTTTTGTATTAAAAACACTTTTCTTTTATTGGTTGGTTGGATTATGCAAATTTTTTAAGATAGGAAGTTTGGGTTTTCATGAGCTGTATGCCAAAATAAATCAATATAAAAACAAAAAAACGGCTTGAACTACTTCAGTTGTGTGTAATGAATCTAAAATATATGAAAGTCTAATGTTTATCAGTACATTACAGAAAATATAGGGCGCCCTGGTACCATATATATACCGATGGGCATCCTTATGTTCAAACATGGTATTTGTTGTGGCCAAACTGCGACTTGCACAGAAGTCCAACAAAAAAGCCCCACTCAAGTTCAGATTGGGGGGGCTGTTCCTCCCAATCACGCCCCTCCAGGTCACGCTGTCATTGCCCATGTGAGTATTGAAGTCCCCTATCAGGACTATGGAGTCCCCAGTCAGAGCACCATCTAGCACTCGTCCCAGGGACTCTAAAAAGGGTGGGTACTCTGCACTGGTATTCGGTGCATAAGCACAAACAACAGACAGGACCCGTTCCCTGACCTGAAGGTGCAGGGAAGCTACCCTCTTGTCCCCCAGGGTAAACCCCAACATAGAGGCTGAGAGTTTTGGGGCTAACAGAAAGCCCTCCATCTCTCACCCGGAGCAACTCCAGCAAAGAAAAGAGTCCAACCCCTCTCAAGGACTTAGGTTCCAGAGCCGATGCTATGTGTCGAGGTGAGTACGGCTATATCTAGCCCATACCGCTCAGCCTCTTCCACAAGCTCCAGCTCATTCCCTGCCAGAGAAGTGACGTTCCACGTACCTATAGCCAGTTTCCTTGTCCGGTGAACGGACCGCCAAAGTTCCCGCTTTGGTCTGCTACCCGCTCCACAATGCTCCACCCTTCATGCTTCTTCTGCAGGTGGTGGGTCCACAGTTGGATAAGCCCATGTATTCGGTTCGGGCTGGGCCTGTTCGGTCCCCATGGGCAAAACCCAGGCCACCAGGCGCTCGCTCATGGGACCCAACCCCAGGCCTGGCTCCAGGGTGGGGCCCCGGTAACCCTCCGGGCCGGGTACTCTGGCTATTTGGTTTTACAATCATGAAGAGTCCTCTGAATCGCTCTTTGTCTCACCCTTCACCTAGGACCAATTTGCCATGGGAGACCCTACCAGGGGCACAAAGTGCCCCAGGCAACATAACTCCTAGGATCATTGAAGCACTCAAAGGTTCCAGGAGGAGCAAATCGAGAATCATAGTTTTAAATGAGGATCTCTCGCAAATAAAGTGAGAGGCATACCCCCAAATCCCCGTTTCTAAAGTCCATTCAAATTCAAGTAGAAATCAATCGAAGTAATCCTGATCCGGGCGACGTAGATCCCAGATGAGTCCCCATTTTATGATGATGTGATGAGGTGATTGGGTCCAGCTGCGTAAGCAGAAAGGAGGAGGAGGGGCAATCTCATGTTTGGAGCGCCTTTGTGCAGGTAGGAGATGGCAGCGTTTAATATCCTGAGCTCCCATCAAAAAGGCAGCAGCCATAACATGGACACAGAACAGCCAGCCTCTTTATCAATGACCTTTTGTGTCTTGCCCTCCTTGTGCAAAGTGTCAATGGTCTTTTGGATGACTGTTAAGTCAGCAGTCTTCCCCATGATTGTGTAGCCTACCGAATTAGATTGAGACACCATTTAAAGGCTTTTGCAGGTGTTTTGAGTTATTTAGCTGATTAGAGTGTGGCACCAAGTGTCTTCAATATAGAACCCTTTCACAATATTCTAATTTTCTGAGATACTGAATTTGGAATTTTCATTAGTTGTCAGTTATAATCATCAAAATAATAGAAATAAACATTTGAGATATATCTGTGTGTAATGGATGAATATAATATACAAGGTTCACTTTTTGAATGGAATTACTAAAATAAATTAACTTGGTCATTTTCTAATTTTATGACAAGCACCTGTAAGATAGTGGAGTAAAAGGTATTTGGTAACTTGAATAACGTTGGCTGAATTAATTTGAAAGTATGAAAAAACTATGACTTGAGAATAAAACATAAAAATTGGAAAAAAATGCATCAACGATAGCGGTAATCATGATAATTGTTTAATAATCATAGGTCTCTGAATCAAAATCGAATCTTGAGTTACCTACATGGGACAAAATTTCATCACTGTGAAAGGGTGTTCAACCTGCAATGGTATTCCAGTTTTAATTTGAGTCGCCCACCTTCACTGTTTAAAAAAAAAAAACTTAAAAAGTGGTTAAAAGACAATTACGCATGTGACCATTTGTAGATCTGATTGGTACGGTGGCCCTGAAGTGCAAACCACACCAACAAATCACTAAACACAACAACAAATTGAGAAACACAAACAAATTCAGAAACACAACAAAATTGAGAATCACAAAAACAAAACTGAGAATCACAAAGACAAAAGTGAAATCACAAACACAAAGTGAAATCACAAACACAAAAGTGAAATCACAAAAGCAAATTGAGAAGCACAATTACATTAACAAAACCGGAAAGGGTAGGTACCAGACAGCAACAGGAGACCATCTCTGATTGGACGACTGAGTTGTTTGTCTTTGGAACCGGAAGTTACTCTGCCTGTAGCGCATTTCGTTTGAAGAACGATGGGATGTTTTGTCCTAACTGGGGAAAAAGCTCGTTGAGGAGTCACCGAACTTTTGCAGCGGCAAGAGGCTTTATGACGCATCTATCATCAGAGACACTTCACTTCCATCGAGTAAGTTAATTAGCATAATAAAAGGTTCAAGTTACTTATGGATGTATTAGCCTAGCTTTAGCTGTTTTGTTTCCAGACCATAGCAGACCAGAGAGTTGTTCCATGAAGCGAGCTCAGAAAATCGAGGCTCATTTGAAAATGCATGCAGCTGTCATAATGACAAGGTTTGGGGGCTGTAACTTCTAGGGATGCAACGGTACGCGTTAAAATCCCGGACCGTTTGGTACTCCCTGCACGGGACAATCTACCCTCGTGTACCGCGGGACTTCGGTTTTGTCATTATTTTTGCGCTGGACGTTTTATTTCATGCTTTACACGGCACCAGGGTGCGTTTGTCTGTCCAGGCAGATTAATTTCATTCTGTGTGCCCGCACTAGTCTCGTCTGAAGCTGCTCACAGCAGACCCCCTCCCTACCCGCGAGTAAATATCCAGTCACAGGTTTGACCCGCCCCACTGAGCTGAAAGTTTGAGCAAATTAAGCGCTACAGAGAAACTTAGCCATGGCGACATGCGAAGCGCCGTCTTCAAACAAACCTTACGTGTGGGAACATTTCTGGTTTGCAGTTGAATATAAAGACGAGGAGAGAAAACGGTGAACTCGGAGGCTCACTTTATTTGACGCCACAACCACAACCCCTTACACAACACACTCCCGAGTCGGGACCTTCCTTGGACATCCTACAATTCCAAATTACGCGTCCCTTCCGGTCCCGCTTCAGTCGCCCTAGCCTCTCACTGACACCACATTGAAAAGGCATTTTAAAAGTGACATTTCTGCTGGTCTCTGAACATATTATTACACACTGGACTACAAGTAATACATCTGAAAAGTTATATTATTGCGTGAATAAAATAAAGTTAGGAAATTTCAGTTTTTCTTAAGCTTTTCTACACTTCAAAGTGGACCGAAACCGTGACCCAAAAATCGAGGTACGGACCGAACCGTGGGGAAAGTGGACCGTTGCATCCCTAGTAACCTCACAGCTAGAGTGCCATGGACCAGGCTTGTCCACAAGCATATTGCATAGTGAATGAGCTGAATGCCTGCAGGTTAGCCTTGGCCTAGTGAGCTAGACCAATTTCTTGCCTTGCAAAGTTTGTATATATATTCACATATATAGAATGGCTTGCCAGGCTAGGTTAGCCTCGTTCCTGGAACCAAATTTGGGGCAATTGAGCTGGGATTTTCAGAATGAGCGTGACTTTTGGGATTAGGTCGCTTCGTGGAACAGCTCCCTGAGCACTTCACAGCAGAAATGATAATAAAGTAGTTCAGAGCAGATCTCAGCCCAGCCGGAAGCAACAGGCGGCATAAGGAGGTCCTAACACTTGGCTTCTGGGCAGATTATCTCCTTGATTCTGAAGGTTTGAATGGCCGTTTTTATTTACAGTTTTATGAAAATAAAGAAATACATTTTCTGTAATGTACTACGGCCACGAGATTTCCTACGCCAGCAATGAGATTTCCAGCAACAGCCGCAAGATTTCCTGCAACAGCCACGGGATTTCTAGCAAATGCTTGCAACCGGTAGCCTAGTGAACTAGACCAAATTCTTGCTTTGCAAAGTTTGGTCTAGGCATGCTTCATAGGAACCCTCGCTGCCTGTGGCTGTCCAATCACAGCTCGCTATAGTTTTGGTTGGGCCAATCACAGCGCTCTATATTGTGGGCCAATCGCAGAGCGGGAGTAGCCGATGACGTCAGCGCTGCGGCCGCGAACCCAAGCAACATGGCGGCGGCGCAAGAAACACGTTTGTTTGAAATGGCTTTGTCATCAACATTGGATTATTTAGACTCCAACGTGCGTAAGTCTGTTGGCTTCTTATTTTTTATCAAACTAGCAGCCACAGACACAGCCACAGCCACGATTTGAGTTTGGCTCTGCCTACTGCCACCATGTGGACAGGAATGACACCACCACCATGCATCCAGTTTTTAAGTGATTCGCCTTTTCCAGTTGGAAACACCTATGCAAATACTCCCATCTGTGACTCATACAGCGTCTTCAAGGCCAACATGGACTTTGGAATTCAAAATGCTCCAGGATTTGGATGTTCTTAAATCAGCAAGGTCATATTACAGTTACTGAGTTACCCCGTGAAGTTCAGCTGCTGTTGGCACACTACTTAACACATTCCTGTGACAAGCAACTATTGTTTTGTTGAACATTTATTTTATTCTGAATATTGTGTATGTTGGAAAAGTGACAGAAATGCTGGACAAACATCATTTATAAATGATTTTATTAAAGATAATTTAAAATGTTTCCTTGTGGTTAAATTTTAATATTTAAATCCATGCCAGTTGCTGTATATATGAACAATATTGTATTCAATTTAGCAAGAGGAAACACTACAAACATTAAAAACTGAAGGAAAAGCATGGCTGTCCATCAGTTGTAGAGCACCAGCTTGTTAGTGGATGATGAGCGGAGTGCCCTTATTCCACATTTAAAAACTTAAAGAGCAAGTAACACCAAAATCAACTTTTTTTTGCTGATAACCTGTATAAATGAGTGTCTAATAGTGTTTTAGACATGTGTAGTCATAATTTTTGCATTTTTGTTCATTTTCTTCAAAAACTCAAAATTCAGCCTAAAAACGTCAGTCGAGCGCCCTCTTCAGCTCAAAACTATCCAGCAGCGGTTTGCAAAAGAAATTTGAATCCGTCTTGTCCAATGGCTGAGACTGTACCGTGCAACGTAGCCGTGCACTAGCAAGTAGCAGCGCTGCGGCTGCAGGTTATAAAAGCATCAAGGTCTCGGCCACGCCTTGTAGCAGTTGGGACTCGGAGTTAGCCTCAAGTGAGTGTTTCTGCTGTAGTTTAGCTATTGTTTAGCATTAGCATTGAGTCAGAGTCCTAGCATAGCTTCTAGTATTATAATTACTTAGTTTTAGTGGCCTGGCTGTTAGAGATAGTAGTTTAGTGTTTTTTACGTGTGCCTCCACCAACTTGATGGAGTTTGAACTGGATTATGCTGGGTTTGAAGAGCGTTCCAGAAATTAGACGGAGCCCACGCGCACCGCTCCGGGAATTAGACGGAGCCCACCGCACCATTCCGGGAATTAGACGGAGCCCAATGACTGCTTCCTCCCCATAACGGATATTTCTGGCCCAATTTGAGGTGAGTAAGCTAAATAATTACTCTTATCAGCTTCTAAAGATCACTCCTTACCTGTAATTTAGCAGCTATAATTACTATATTTATTTATAAATGCAAAGAAAGAGACGTGGTTCATTTCATTTAGCTAATATCAGTCCACTCAGCCATCAGGCTCGGCGCCAGTGTTGTGTGTGATACTATTTGTTACAGACGGTTTCAGGTTGAGTTTTTACACCAGTTGATAATAATGCTGAGTGCTGAAGCAGATAAATGCAGGAGGGACATGGAGTAGGAGAACATCCCAGCATGAAGCTTCCAGCTGCACCAGAGCCTGACCCTGTTCTAATCTCCTAGAACATATTCATGTCTGATTCTGGACACTGAGTTAGCTTTGAGAGCAGTCAGATTACTCACCAGCCATGCTATGAAGCTCATATATTGGACAGTTTGTTTTCTACGCGATCTAAGCTGTTATTTATTTTTTTCAGGCTAAATCTACCCAAGAAATCTGCTGTCAGACTGATTGAGTCATCCACAAGTCTGCACTGGTCCAGGCTAAGGTGAAGCCTTGCAGGTGTAGCAGAGGTGAGTTATTTTTTAATCATCTATCTTTCATTACCTTCTCGTTTTAACATTATGTAATTGTTTTAGCTTATTGTTACACGTGTGTTCCTGCTCTAATAAATGACTATAAATATATCTGCTGCTTTTTTTACATAGCTCAGAGCTCCCAGCAGCAGCAGCAGCAGTGTGTGTGTGCATGTGTGTGCGTGCGTGCTTGCGAGCGAGTGACCATGATGGAAATCTGTGTTACACAAAGTCCCAGAGCAGCCTCTCCACCCTGAACAGACCCAGGTGTCAGCTTCTGATCCCAGCTTCCATCTGAATGACGGGCTCTGTTCTATAGCTCTGTGAACTGTTCTAGCTAAAAAAAAAAAAAAAAGTATTATAAATAATAATTGTAAACTAGATAAATTGCATTTCTTGCAGAAATGCGTTTGAATGCTTTATTGCTGAATACAATAGCTGAAACTGCTGAATTGAAGCTAAAACTAAGCTTAATTGTCAAAATGTGCTGAATGTATTTGAAGTTTTAGGAGCAAAAATTGCAAAAAAGTTTTAAAAAGCCCAAAAAGTAAGTAGAGAATAGAGAAAAAAATCCTAAACAGCAGAAAACTGAAATCTCTAAACATAGTTTAAAAAACTGAGCAGCTAAAATGTTTAAACAGCTCATATTTGAGTACAAGTAGTTAAAGTTTCACAAATAGTTGAATTGTGAAGTTAGCAGGATATGCTGAATTTTGAAACTGATAGCTGAGTAGCTGAACTGAAATAAGCCGTTTTCTGCTGCGAAAATTTAGCGTAATTGTAAAAATGAGCTGAAAAGATTTAAAGATGTAGGAGCAAAAAATCACTAACAAGTGTAATAAAGCCAAATAAGTAAGTGGAGAAAAGAGAAAAGAAATCTAAACAGCAGAAAACTGAAAGAGAAAGGGGTAGGGAGGAAGGAAGGGAGGGAGAGAGAAAGAGTGAGGGACAGGGAGAGAGAGGGAGAGCAGAAGGGAGGGAGACACAGAAAGAGAGAGAGAGAGAGGGAGGCATAGTGAGGGACAGATAGAAAGAGAGAGAGGGAGATAGGGAGGGAGGGAGGAAGACAGACAGAGAGAGAGAAAGAGGGAGAGAGAGAGAGAAAGAGAGAGAGAAACAGAGAGAGAGAAACAGAAAGAGAGAGCGAGAGCGAGAGAGAGCGAGAGAGAGAGAAACAGAGAGAGAGCGAGAGAGAAACAGAGAGAGAGAAAGGAGAGAGAGAGAGAGAGCGAGAGAAAGAGAGAGAGAGAGAGAGAGAGAGAAACAGAGAGAGAGAGAAAGAGAGAGAGAGAGTATTGGTTCTGGGGTTCTGACCCTGGTTCTGGTATCAAACCAGATGCTGGTTCTGATTCTGGTTCTGGTCTTAAATCAGATGCTGGTTCTGATACTGGTTTGCTGAAACAAGCAGACAGGCTCCAGTAGGATTGTACTTAAAATAGCTTTTCCGTATATCAGCTCTCAGACAGTAAAATAGCGGGAAAGTCTGAACCAATCAGAAAGCTCCATTATCACACCACTGCTCTGCTGCTGTTAGACGCAGCAGGCAGGCCCCTTAATGAGGAAGGCTTTGGATCTGTGCTTCAGATGTCCGATCTGAGGCCTCCAACGTCTCATCACCATTCGAAAAGTATAGCACCGATTTGAAAAATTCCAAAAGCGTCAGCATCAGAAGGCTTTGGTGGTGCTGTATTTAATTTTTTGTGTGCCTACCTAGAATATTTGTAGGAGAAATGAT
>SSNS01000559.1:134336-157182 GCA_006937985.1 Aphyosemion australe
TATGTAAAACCCAGCTATGTCCTTCAGAGCCAAATACAGTTATGTGGCTGATTCCCAGTCTTGTGGCTGCTGCAGTGTGTTTTGTTGTAAATATTCTTCAATGTTTGGATCACCACACAATCCAACTGGTAACCTCTCCTCAGGAAACACATCCAGGTTGCGCTCCTCAACAGCAAATCCACAGTCTCTTGAACCATATCTGCAAAATGAAAATAGAATAGTGAAGGTTTTTTTACAATTAGAATTTGAAATATCAGACTTTTTTTGCTGACAATTTGGAAATGTATAAATCAACGCATGCAGTGGCAGGTTATAAACTGCTGGATCATACTTATGTGTAAAATTATGAATATATATTAACCAACTTAAGCAATAACATAACACTTTGCATTTTGTTAAATTGCAAAAGCTTAATTCATTTTGTGAAGAACTCAAATACCTGTGAGCCTAGAGATAGAGTTTGTTTGGAACCCCCCTGGACACGATGCAAGTCTGCTTGGCTGGATCCTGTGTTTGTTCCAGAGGTCTGCATTCATCCAGGTCTTTCTGTAGAATCCAGCAGAAGCAGAATCTCAGCAAGCATTGGTGTTCGGGGCTTCCATTGAAGTTTACAGAGTCTCATAGGTCTCCAAACAAGTCCATCCAAAACTGAGACCTGGTAATAATATTTAAGAATCAATTTAGCTTTGTTCTTAGACATTTTATAGTGTTTGAAAAAAAAGATCTCCCATTACATTTTGGTCCCATTTGAAACATGCTACATGGATGTCAAAACAAAGTAATGCATATTAGTTTTCCATAAATATTATAGCGACCCTGCTGTAATATTCTCGTTAACACTAGAACAGCCCCCAAACCTTCACTACTGTCATTATGACAGCTGCATGCATTTTCAAATGAGCCTCGATGTTCTGAGCTTGCTTCATAGAACAGCCCTCTGCTCTGCTATGGTCTGGAAACAGCTAAAGCTAGGCTAATACATCCATAAGTAACTCTAACCTTTTATTATGCTAATTAACTTACTCGATGGGAGTGAAGTGTCTCTGATGATAGATGCGTCATAAAGCCTCTTGCCGCTGCAAAAGTTCGGTGACTCCTCAACGAGCTTTTTCCCACAGTTAGGACAAAACATCCCATCGTTCTTCAAACGAAATGCGCTACAGGCAGAGTCACTTCCAGTTCCAAAGACAAACAGCTCAGTCGTCCAATCAGTGATGGTCTCCTGTTGCTGACTGGTACCTACCCTTTCCGGTTTTGTTAATGTAATTGTGCTTCTTAATTTGCTTTTGTGATTATACTTTTGTGTTTGTGCTTTCACTTCTGTGTTTGTGCTTTCACTTTTGTGTTTGTGATTCCACTTTTGTGTTTGTGATTCCACTTTTGTGTTTGTGATTTCACTTTTGTGTTTGTGATTTCACTTTTGTGTTTGTGATTCCACTTTTGTGTTTGTGATTCTCAATTTTGTTGTGTTTCTGAATTTGTTTGTGTTTCTCAATTTGTTGTTGTGTTTAGTGATTTGTTGGTGTGGTTTGCACTTCAGGGCCACCGTAGATTGGGGATTCAGATCAAATTAAAGGGCTGGTTAGAGATGGCGTTTGTGTTTAATGTCTGTCATTGTTCATTTTATTACTGTGGTTGAAAATGTATGTTGTCTTAAATGTATGAGGACTACAGATGGAAAGTAGCCTATGGCTAAATCTGGCGCATTTATACAAAGTAATTACTGAGTGTTCATTAATATGCATTGTCCTCTCCAAATAAACTAATAAACAAGTGATTTTCAGATGTTGGGAGTGAGGTTGTGATATATAAACTGTCAGCACTGTGTTGGACATACTGTCTTTATTTTTAACTAAACAGCTGTGGGTGTTTTAGCATAGTTTCCCTTGAGATCTTCTGTATCGCTTACACATCTGGGTCAGTATGGTCGGGTGAGGATTGCGTCGTTTCGGGATCGTATAGGTGGGTTTTGTTCACATATATGGTTCCCAAGGATGTCTCAGAAATGCGGAAATCCCTGAGCACATGGGCGGCGAGACATGCGAGAAAGTCTGTGGTGTCTGCCTTAAGATAAACAAAGGCGAGTGTGAGCTGTGTTGCTTTTGGAGACTCTGAACCACATTATTAATTTGCTCCCTGTTCTCTCTCACCGCTGTGCATGTCCTCATAACTGCACACACACACTGCTCTCCTCAACTCTGCTCTCCTATGATCCTTCTCACTGCCTGCCACCGCGCTATAGCTGGAGACAGTGTCCTCCGCTGCAGCAGCAAGGACAGAGTGAGGGCCACACACACACTGCTCTCCTCTCTTCCACCATCTGCCACCGCGCTGGAATTGAAACTCCGTACAACACACAAAGATGTTTACTTGACAGCATCCAGAATGAAAATGAATTGCACATGCGGGAAGCCCTCGCTGGCTGACTCTACTCACCAATCGGAGGCGGTAGGAATTAATTTCAGCTGGCCAATCGGAGGCGGTAGGCATGAATTTCAGTCGACCAATCAGTCCATGGTGTCACCTCGGTCCCAGCCGGACCTCCAAGGAAGAGGTCTGAAAAAAAGAGTCACCTCAGAATGGAAGATGCACATATGACCCAGATGAGAAACCAAATTCTAGTCCCGAACCGGTTCATACTGGCCCAGATGTGTAAGCGGCTTATGTGAGGGAGGGCTGATGTTCTGTTTGAATGAAGATTCTCACACGGTGCACCACCAGGGGTTTTAGTCTTTAGTAAATAGTGAAATGGTAAATACTGGAATGTTTATTTTTACAGCACTTTTTTTTCTACAAGCCACATTTATTTATACATATATAGCTAACCTCATTTCTATCAGTTAAACCAAAACAAGTGAACTTTGACTAAAGTTAAAATAAAAGCTGTGATGTTGTTCTCTACAGTTAAAGACCTCATTTGCCAGCTATCCCAAATGTCTCAGCAATCTGCAGCCAGAGACACTAAATAGAGACGATTTCAGTGTCTGGCAATTGAGTGCCAATACAGTGGAGCCCTGTCTGTGTGTGGGAGTGCACACACTTGTTCTGGAAGCACATGTGTTTGTGTGCATTAGAGTGTGTGTTGGCACTCGGGGACAAAGAGAGCATTATACATGCAGTGTTGGGGAAAGGGCATGTTAAAATGCTGGAACACTTATCCTCTGAAGCGGTGTCATACCCACAATCCCTTTTCCTGAGTCATATGAGGATCAGCACTGTCAGGGAGAACGTTGTGGGAGCTGCCCTAAGGAGCGTCAACACACTCAAATTTAAAAATACTGCGTTAATTAAGGCTGAGTTGAAAATTGTTTTTTTTTGCCAGTTTAACCTGGCTTCTTCTAGTTCAGGCCCAGTTCATTTGTCAGAAGAAGTAGCACATCTAAGTGGGGCTCATCAGGAGCGGTATTTACAAAAGTTAAACTAGCTTCAAAACGGACTCTTACCTTCTCCCTGCTAATGTTGTTCACATTGGTTTTTTTTTACTTTTACCATCTTGAACATGTTTCCTCATTGTTGCTCCTGGCCACCTAGACAGCCTGGGATGTAACATGATTTTATCAAGTCTCCAACTTGGTCAGAATTCACCCCACACCATTTATACCATTAGGTGATAAGCAGCGTTTCACCTTAAAGCCCCCGTGTGGGATATCCATAGAAATCATGGTAAAAAAATGCGACTCTTTAGCGCCATGCAGTTCAGAGTAAGTATTGCAGCTATGGTGGCCCACTGAAAAAGGCAACAACCTCCAGCATTCACTCCAGGTCCGTTCTTTATAAATAGCATGAGTTTCATAGTATACTCTAGCCTAACCCACACACAGCATATAACTACTCAAGCAATTAAAAAAGCATTTTTAATTATGACGGTTATGTCAACCTACCAGTCCTGAAGGAAGCAAGCATATCTGTCACCGATTCTCACACGAAGGAGGGGTGGCATCAGCTGGAGCCGTCTCAAAAACAATAGAAGCCTGAATCTGCAGTCAGCCTGAATCTAGGGTCTCCGGGTCTGCATCTGGTGTCACGTGGATCTCGGGGAAGATTGATGCTGTGTAAACAACAAGCTGGCTGCCGCTTCAGACGACACGGCTGACACGACATCACGCCATACACTAGCTGTTGCCTAACCACCAGAAACGACCGCGGGCCATGGCAAAACAATCGAACCAGCTGGCGCTCCGGAGGGAATCCAGCAGCACCATTCAGGCCGAACGGGAGCTACGTGTTTGCTGGGGAAGGTGATCGGAGCATCGTGACTGATCTGTCGGAGTTCCTGATGCCTCCTCACCTGGATTAACCACAGATAATCACAGCACACGACTCAGGAAAACCGCAGTGGAGATGTAGTGAACAACACTAGCTTAGCCACCGCAGCTAGCGGACAAGCACTGGAGCGTGTTGGGAGAGAGACAGCATGCTGCAGGGATAAAGGAGACTTGAGTAGAAGGAACTATTGGATGATAGCCTGGCAAGCCATCCCTATATATGTGAATATATAGTCGACCCATTGACGGCTCTCAGTCGTGGGGCGGGATCTACGGTTGTCTTTCAAACTGACTGCATGCAATTGGATAGCACTAGGACCAATCAGAGTAACGAACAACGTGATGTAATCACAGCAATGGAAAAGAAGAGGGAGGCAGCAATGGCGTCTAACATCAATGATTTCTGTCGTTTTTTTTATGAAAAACATGTATCAGGTGTACTGGGACATTGCACTACTTTGTTTGATAAAAATAAGAAGCCGCTAAGTATATCCGACAGACTTACGCACATTGGAGTCTAAATCGTCCAATGTTGATGACAAAATCGTTTCAAACGAATGTGGTTCCTACGCTGCGGCCATGTTGTTTGTCGCAGCTCTGATGTCATCGGCTACTCCTGCTCTGTGATTGGCCCACAATATAGAGTGCTGTGATTGGCCCAACCAAAACTATAGCGAGCTGTAATTGGACAGACACAGCAGTGGATCGGGCTGCGAGGGTTCCAATGAAGCGTTCCTAGACCAAACTTTGCAGAGCAAGAATTTGGTCTAGTTCACTAGGTTAATTGGATGCTTCTTGAAAAAGGGCTTTGGTACTGATGCATTGGAACCGGATCGGGAGCTTTAGTATGAAGATAAGAAAAATGAGCAACTTGAGGTGAGTGACTGAGTCAGTTGGAGGCTGGTGTCCAGCTGATAGCGGGCAGGGATCTCATCATATGCGGCAGCTGAGTGTTAAACATGATGACGACCTGACAAATTTGACGTGTCTTGATTTCATTGTTTGTTATTCAAACTAACAAAGTACAGCAACAGTGTAGCTAGTCTCTTCTTCTTCTTATGCTGGGCTTACACCTACAGACTTTAAAAATATTTTGAAAAGACTCCAAAAGATTATGAGCTCACATCTAAAGACAGTTTTTAGTCCTAGACTAGTCTGAGACTAATCGCTGAATCTTGTAGGAACACTAGTTACAAGACTACAACTAGATTATTTTAGCAATTTATTCCTGCTAATGCTCTGCAGAAGTTTGAAATGGAGGAGAAGCAGCTTATAGCTACTAGATTTTTTCCACTGCAGTCGTTTGTAGCGAAAAGAAACGGAAGAGAAAGCGTCAGAGAATATGGGCACTTCTTTCCGTTCTCCACCCTGTTGTGGTATGAATGGCAGTTTACGTCAAAAAGACACAGCTGCTCTGCCCACAGCTCGACCAAGCGCTCCTCTCTCTCCACGGTCCACTTTCTCCTGCTTGGAGCTCTTATTTCAACGTCTGTAGACATGTTTGTGTTGTTATGACTGACGGAGCTTCCTGATTCCGCTGTGACAACGTATTTTATTGGTTGTTGATTGTTGTACGTCACTACGACTACACTCCGACTAGAGACAATATCTAGCATGCTGGAAATGAAAGACTAGAGAAAGACTGGCATAAATCGGGTTGCCGACAGCAGATTATCACATTACATTTAACGATCGAGCCGACGGGAGCGTGCAGAGACTCCAATAAGATTTCTAAAGACTGCCAGTCTTTAGTCTGAGACTGTGAAAATCCTTAGGTGTAAGCCCAGCATTAGTTGAATTGGCAGACGCCATGCTTCCAGGGCGCACTGCTGCCCTCTGCTGTTTCTTTCAGGTTACAGTCAGTGCAAACACGTAACGCAGAGCTTATGTGTCCTTAAATAGCTACCGTATTTCAAGATGGTGGATGACCATGGATCGTCGACCACAGTATATGTATTTAATGTAAAATTTCAAGCCGAGAGGAATATTTACAATTGATGTTGGTGAGAAATATTAATGAAAAAGGACAAGTTTGTGCACTGGATACACAGACTTTGCTAGTAAACAGGTAAAAGTATTATACACTGGGGCTTTAAGCCTGATTTATACTTCTTCGTGTGCGTGGTTATGGAGACATGCCCAACTATAACTATCCGTCGAACGTAACAGAGACCGCAAGTCTGTGATTGGTCAGGACACAGTTTGCTTTAAATTTGTCAACAGCACCGCCATTGCCCCCTCAAAATAAAAAAAAAGTTATTTGCCTGCAGACACGGAACAGATTAAAGAACGCCTTGTGAAAATAGTCAAAAAACGAACGGTTATTCACCCATGACTGGAGTACAAAATACACAGCAAGCGTTTTATTTGTTGACAGAAATGACAAGAAACATGGGTTAAGAGGTAGCAGCCACATCAAGAGGTGGAGGATTCGTCCGTGTTAAAAACATACCTGCAAACTCGGAAGGTGTGAAAAAGCTGAACAAACAAGGTCCTCGCATGCTGCACATCTGCATCGCTGGGTTTTGTAGTGATATTTACATACTTGAAAGAGTTTTGTACTAAATGCCATTTAAAGAACATTAAATGTTCTTTTAACTGCATTCTACACCCTGTTACAAATTATTATACAAATGATATATGTCTCATTAATCTAAATAATTTACGTAAACAGTCAAAAATAACTCTCGTTATCAACTGTGAAGAGTGCAATTCAAAAGTTATTGAACAAATCCCCTAATGATAACTGTAGTTTTCCTTTAAATAACTAACTTACAATGAACTGTTCCACATTATTATGCACAGTAAGCTTCAAAACACTTTAGAAGTTGTAAAGAACTGAAAATTGTCATTTGCTGTGTTTACAGCATATTTACTGAAATCAAAAGCTATTTGAATCACACTTTTACAACATTTTAACTCTTTAAACGTTTTAACGGTTAACGTTACATTTTGTCATAGGGCCCCTTATTTGCTAGCAGCTTCACAATTCCTGCATCCATTGACTGAAGAGCCTGATGAGCTGCTGCACAGGTGATTTAACCACTGAATCAAGTGTGTTGGAGCAGAGAAACCACTAAAACGTGCTGGATACCAGCCCTCCAGGCCCAGAATTGAATACCCCTGCACTAGAGGATTACACTTTTGTGGGTCATTCAGTGCGGCGTTATTAAAGATATTAAGGCAAACATGACTGAAATCTCACAGTATTGACTAATATAAGCGATCAAATTGTAATGACTTTGACTCTTTGGTTGCTGTTTTATGGATATTTATTTGGGGCTACTGTTGTCATAACCCACGCCTTACAAACTTAACTTTTTCAACAGAATCACTTGTAATGGATCATTTCCTAGCATAACAAAACGGCAAAAACCGGAACAACTTCTCCCGCCTGCTGAATTCCCCTTCAAAATAAAACATTAACCCCTAGCATAACTCTTCAAACCATTATAATATGTGTGAGGTAATTTGGCCACTGCAGCTCTCCGTACCTGTTTCCTGATTACACAGGGGAAGGGTCTGGCCCGTCTTCACACAAGCAGTAGTGATGTGTGATACAACTGATTTCCTTTACGATCCGATACAAAGTAAAATTAGGTCCAGTATCGGTGATACCGTGCCGATACCGATACTTTGCTCAAAGTTTTTTGGTTTTAAAAATTAAAACAAAAATTTATATATTTAGATTATAGCTTTAAACAGATGAGTCTCTGAGTTCTTTTTCTGCTTGGAAGTTTATATTTTGGGTCAAGATCCCTCACAAATTGCTGAAAGTCTTGAGCCTCCACTATGGACAAAAGCTGGAGATCCTTCACTATCATTTTGTGAGTGTTGTTGCTCTTGGAGAATCATCTACATATAATAGAAATACACAGGGAACATAAAAGGATGGCATCACACGTTACTAACTCATTAACTGCCAGCTATATTCTGATCAGAAAGCCCCTGGCTGCCAGCGTTTGAGCGTTTTTACTGTTTTTTGAAGAGTCAGAACATTGTGCTCTATGATCATGTAAACGCCAAAACTACCAAAAGAAAGAGTAGACTCTCTTCTTACATCAGGAAGAATCACCGTATTTCTAGCGTTATCTGTTCTTTCACAATCTGGTGCCAAAGCGTCGCTGCAGAAGCATTTCCGGTTCGGTGCATCGTTTTTTTTCACAGCATCGGCCCAAAACAAACTCGTAGTCCATTGATATTCCGCTTCCTGATCACGTGTGATGTGTGACATAGACAGATGAAGATTCGCTTTAGACACGTGATGTTTGTTCTCACGGTGCGGGGGCTCGCTCCGATGCCTGCCCCGTAAAAAAAAAATGCATATGACGACTATAGTCGTCAATGGCAGTGAATGAGTTAAATGCTTCATCTTATTTAGATTCAACTCTCAGAACAACTTACACTGAGGAGAAAGGGAAGGGGAGTTTACATCCACCTGCTGTTTTATATAGAATGCTCTGACTCAAATTAAAATTGCCAATAAAATACTAATTAAATACATTTGTTTATACCATTGTGAAATATTTGGTTAACCATCAGTGAAAATACGTAGACTAATTGAGAATAAAACAATGCAACTTTAAAGGGACACTAGTCAGTTTTGGCTTGTTTTTAGCAGCCCCTAGTGTTTGTTGGTGAAAGTGAAAGTAAAACTTATCTCTCCTCGCTGTGCGTTCGTCTTTTTAACACCTTAATCTAACTGCTGAAATGTCTCCTCAATGTTCATTAGTGTCTACAGGAGCGGTTCATCACTAAATTAAACAAATCAGCTGTGTTCATGATCTAAAACGTGCTGGAAGCAGACTGCAGAGCCAGGTATGTCAAGCTCCCAACAGACCGGACCGGCAGCTGTGAAGTTGCAAGTGGAATATTCTAGCCACAGGGGGCGACAGGGGCTGGGTGGCCTTTCATTGACCCTGTAAAGGGTCATTTTAGCACATACTGGCTGAAGAAAATTATTTAAAAATATTAAAAAAAAGTTGCAAAGTGTCCCTTTAATAGTTTATCTGAAAAATATCATTGATACTGGTATCAGTCTCATTTATGAAATGTTTTCTACATTTTAAAAGTTAATCACGGTTTTATTTTAAGTACTGTACATTTTGAAAACTCTTGAATTATGTAATCTACTTTAAATCAATCTACTCTACATTAAACCTCACCTGACTAAAAATAGGCTTATTAAATTGATGGGATTTCAGGGGCTGATAATACTCCAACTATAATTCATGCAGCTATTAATTGTAGCATTTACTTTTTGCATTTCATTCATTTTAAATTCAAATTTGAATAAATGGGATGCCTAAAAATACAGGAGACTTCTTTAAATAACAGCACAAAAACCAAAACCTATAGCAGACAGATGTAAATAACTTTCCTGAATTCAGCGACCATACTAAACATCTTAAACAGCTCCTTATTCTCACCTTTTTTACCTGGATAATGCCTGCCTGTTAGCCTGGCAAGCCATCCTATATATGTGAATATATAGTCTGGCCACGAACCATTGACTGCTCTCAGTCGTGAGGCGGGATCTACGGTTGTCTTTCAAAATGTCAGCACGCAATTGGATAGCGCTAGGACCAATCAGAGTAACGAACAACGTGACGTAATCACACCGACGGTAAAGCGGGACCCACCAATGGCGTCAATGATTTCTGTCGTTTTTGTATAAAAACATGTGAATATCAGGTGTACTGGGACATTGCACTACTTAGTTTGATAAAAAATAAGAAGCCGCTAAGTATAGCCGACAGACTTACGCACGTTGAAGTCTAAATAATCCAATGTTGATGACAAAGCCGTTTCAAAAGAACGTGGCTCCGGCGCTGCCGCCATGTTGCTTGGGTTCGCGGCCGCAGCGCTGACGGCATCGGCTACTCCCGCTCTGTGATTGGCCCACAATATAGAGCGCTGTGATTGGCCCAACCAAAACTATAGCGAGTTGTGATTGGATAGACACAGCAGTGGTTTGGGCTGCGAGGGTTCCAATGAAGCGTGCCTAGACCAAACTCTGCAAAGCAAGAATTTGGTCTAGTTCACTAGGCTACCTGCCTGTAGCACCAAAGACTCCAAGAGAGATGTTTGTTTCAAGTTAGCAGCACCTCGTCCTACTCTGACCACCTCATCATGACATTTTCATAATCTGTCTCATGATTTATTTTTAGATTTTTAATGAGGTTTGTGCTGTTACTGCCATATCTCAGTTTTCCTACTGTTAACATACTTCTTTGTTGTTAGCACTAAAGTAGCTCCACACATGACTGTTTAAGTTCTGCCATGTTAACTCTGGCCAACCTCCAGCTGCAGCATAAACAGAAGGGAGTGCAGTGCGCTGGAGTCCCAGTGGTGGATTAAGGTATTTATACTATGCCATATCACGCCCCACGGTTGGCGGAAGACTAGTTCCGACCAAAGAAATATCATTTTTGAAAAATATTCTGATAATTGTTAAATTAAAATTATATATTGATATTTTAATGAGAAAATCAATTCCAAGACATAAATAGCTAGAATCTGAGCTATCGATACTTTAGTATCGATCCACACATCCCTAACAAGCATAATAAACAGAACTGCGTCAAGTCGTTACGGGAGCTACAGTGAAAAGGCTCGCTGAAACTCGAACGAACGTCTCCAAATAATTAAAAACCACGAAGCTAAATGTAGAGTTTAAGGCAGAACATTGACCCAGAGGTTTCCTGATTGAGCAGACATTTGAGAATTCATATAGATAGCAGCTAGTGTAAAACTGTGCTTATTTAAAAACTCTGGGGGTCAGCAGTAGCTCAAGAGGTAAAGTGGATTGTCCAGTTATTGAAGGATTGTAGAATCAATCCTGGCTCCTGGCAGAGAACTCTGCTGTTGTGTCCTTGGGCAAGACGCTTAACCCTCCTTACCTGTTGGTGGTCAGAGAGACTGTGCTCGTGTTGTAAAGTGCCTTGGAGGGACTCTAGAAGGCACTATATCAAATACGGTCCATTTGCCATTGATTTTGCTGCTTAACGCAACAACACATCAACAGACCAAGAAAAAACGCTGATAGTGATTTAATAAAACAAACTGTAAAGCATAATATAAAATTAATCAGAAAACTAAATTGCCATTGCCATGTATGCCCTAAAGCTCATTCTCTCTCTCTCTCTCTCTCTCTCTCTCTCTCTCTCTCTCTCTCTCTCTCTCTCTCTCTCTCTCTCTCTCTCTCTCTCTCTCTCACACACACACACATGCAGCAGCGGCAGCCTTTAACCACATGTTGATCAGCTGATTATAGAAGATTGTACTCACTAATGTAGGTTTTAACTCTGCGTGTCTTATTGATGACGAAGGGGAAATCCAGGCTCATTCGTTCTCAAAGGGGAATGTTTGGAGAAGTTATTGTTGATGCATCAGATGCGCGGATAGACGAACCGAACCAGAACTGCTCAGATTAGAATACTGCTGCAGTGACTGGATTTAAGCTCGACAAATGTTTTAAGAAAAAAAATCCAAGAAAGTTCTGAGTTGCGTATGGCCACCCGTGCCTTTTCTTTTCTTTTTTGTACTCCAACATTAGCTCTGAACTAAAGACTTATTTTGCTTTTCCCCACTAAAAAGTTAGCTTAAGTTAGCATGAGTGAAAGAGATGGAGCTGATATAAACATCAGGCAGTTACATGATAATGGTGTGACAGAAATTCAGCATTTAAAGCTATATTGGTAAACTGTAGACAGATTCCACAGGCCTGTGTTCAAACCATTATAAGACATATCTGATACTCCCATCGACAACTGACCGGGCCAGCCCGAAAAAATGTTAATAAATTGCTGTCGCAAAAAATAAATTGCCAAAAAATCAAATTACCGTTGACCCACCGGGCAAATGCCCACCTTGCCCAATGGCCAGTACAGCCTTGCCTGGCATGTTAAATCTTGTCTTCACGCTCTGAAGAAGATAAAAAACAGGATGTGGAGAGGAGCCAACCCTAGAGATCCAACCCAATAGTGGCTGTTCCTAATGTCCGCTGTTTGGAAGTATTTTGGAGTGAAAAAGTGCATTTATTAGTTCTCACTGTGGTATTCTGTTGACAAATACTCAAATTTAAGTATGTGTGCTGTGTTTGAGAAAATGTGATATCAGTATATCCCTACTCCTACCTACCCTAGCCCCGTGCCTGGTTAGTAAAATATTAAAGCTGAATTTGCTCCCTTGGTCTTTCTGTCCTTTTTGGGATGTCATATCAAAATATAATTATAGAGACCCAGTAACAGCCGCCTGATGTGGAAGCCAGAAGAAACAAGTGCCCCCTAGTGAGTGGACTCGGTATACGTTTTAAATACGTAAGTGCCCTGATTCTGAATTTAAAAAAAACTTTGATCCTTTGGGCTGAGTCATGTTAGTGCTTCAATGAACGGATTGTTTAAAAATATTCTTTGACAAATAATTCACAGAGACAACTTAACAAAAGACTATTGTTGAAATGTCCAGTGACGTGTGTGAAAGAGGGATCTGCTGATGATCAGATGCCCAGGTGACACTCATCTGTTTGCAGATAACAGCAGAGCCAGAGAATCTACCGCAGGGCTTCTCCTCTACAGAGAGTTGCTGTATCACAAGACTCCATCATGATTACAGGCCTCAGACACCTGACTCAGCTGATTAGCTGAAACATCAACACAAATAGACAGAACAAAGGACCAACATTCACTTATTTCATGTTGTTAGTTGAGGTTTAAGCCTGTTGCCATTTCACATTTGTTTCAGCTCATCAGCAGTCCTAGTAGGTTCAGGAACAAAGCAGATGGAGATCTTTGCTATCTTGAAGACATTTCACTTTTTATTCAAGACGTTTTCTTGATTCAAACACAAAAATACAAAATAAGCTTTTAACTATAGGGAGATGTTTGTTAATGCAAATTAGTTCACAAATCAAACTGGAGCATCTTTTGTGTGTGAGAGGGAGGGAAAAAGAGGCTGATTTGCTGGCTTCCTGAAATGGCAGTAAGGGATTTACTGTACTAACACTATGTGGACTTGAAAACACAACTTCTCTTCTTTCAAAAACCATTTGAATGTTTCTGATGGCCCAAACCATTGCAGAGTTTTGGTAAAACTGTGTAAGCATGTCACATTCACAAAGATCTCACTAGAGTTTTAAACTTGTTACTTTGTAGTTTCCTGTTTGAATTAGAAAAAGGAGAGAAATGCCTTAGACCAGGGGTCCTCAATTAAATTTGTTCAAGGGCCAGAGTTTTTTCCACCAGACACCGTGAGGGCCAGATGCTCTTCTAAAATAAAGTTCAATTATTACTGTATCATAATTTTAATAATCTAATATATCAAATTTCCATCCAAATTTATGTTTTCATATCAGTGTTTTGTTTAGTTGGCTCTGCCTATCAACCAGGTAAATATTGTACTTGTACATGTGTTGCTTTCTTCCTGTGGGCAGTTTTTGTCAAAACACTGCAAACATGCACTAATATGGTGGAAAGTGCAAAAACAGACGTTCTAAGAACTGCTGCAGACTAAATTAAATAAATGAATGAGAGCTATGACTGTAGTATTTTGTGATTAATGGCTGTTTATCTGTTTGTTTAATTTAATTTAGAAACAAAGTAGAACATGCATTTTCTCTTTCCTGATTGGCCCACAGCCTATTTTTGAAAAAGCTGCTAGAAAATTACATACACACACTTTAATGAGCATATTTCTGTAACCACAAGGTCAATTTAATTACTTTTGGTCTCATTTTGATTGATTTTAAATCGTGACATTAGCTGTACAAAATTTGAGTTTGATAAAGTGAAGAACAACCGTTCATAATGGGTGGATAGAATGTGTGTACAATTAGATTTTTAACAGCGTTAGAGACAGAAATGTGGCAAAAACACTCACACATAAAGCAGGATTTTCAGTCACTCTACTGTTTTAGTTGTGTTTGGAGAACGTAAAAAAGATTTTTATGGTGCTGTAGCCAAGATTCTGTTGTGTCTTTAGAGGTACAGCTAGACGATATTTATTGATATTTTGCTGCTACACTTCAAAGTCCTTAATTGGGGTTGCCATTTTACGGACAATGTCGGGTTACTGGCAAATTGTCAGGTACATGGCAAGATGCCATACAACAGAATCTAAAATAGCAATGGGGGCTATAGCAATGGGGGCCGGGTGGAAAAGTCCCACGGGCCGGATGTGGCCCGCGGGCCGGATGTGGCCCGCGGGCCGCCATTTGCAATTCACTGCCTTAGACATTTTCCTCATCCTAAACCTACTGGGAATGCCATGCCCTGGATGACAGAACTTGGAACATTCTGAGTTGTTGCAAGTGTCTGCAACTCATGTTGAACCCATGTCGCCTGCCTCTCAAGCTAGTTTCTACAGGTCAGATGTTTGAGAAAACTATGAAGTTACATCATATACCCTACATAAACAATTTCTATCTGAAGTGTCATATGTCTCAATTCAGCGCAGTTCCAACTAAAGATGTCTCGTAAGTTTTGCTTCAAACAGCTACAGCCCAGTGAGTTACTGGTGTGAGTGATTTAATACAGTTTTTGCAATCTTTGGGGTGTCCTGTGTTTATTTAATACAATTGAGTTTAGTTGGATCGAAATGCTTCTACCAGTTCTGCTCACTATGATAAGAACGTGTTTCTGCTGTGTTTGTCTACAGAGGTACATTACCTTAGAAGACTCCCAAGACGGAGAGAAAAAGGATCTGCAGAATCGACTGGTGACGCTGGAGTCTCACTCACGACAACTGGAGCTAAAAACTAAAAACTATGTTGACCAGAGTGAGTCCATTATCCATATTTGTCAGTTGGATTGGGAGACCACACACACACACACACACACACACACACACACACACACACACACACACACACACACACACTCAGGGGGTTGAGGTGACAGAAATTAGAAGTTAGAAGTCTTTGAACAGTGATTGTTAAATTAATACTTAAAGAGGACCTAGAATGTAAACCAACATTTTCCTTGTTAAATAAAGACAACTTGGGTGGTCAAAGGTAGCATGCCAAAAAGTCAAAACCGTGTGTGACCTACTTTTTATGTAAATTAGAAAGTTGAAAAAGGCGAGAGAAAAACTCCTGTTCTGATCAAGCCTTTCTAACATCACAATGAAACCACTCCTGCTACAGCTACAAGTTCCAACCCACTTCATGCTCAGCAGTATTTAAACGCTGGTCACAGCAACGCTACCTCAGAGCCATGGTAAGCCGGTCTGTTAGCACCAGCCTGAGCTGTTGGCTTCAGCTAGCAACAGCCTTGTTGAAAGAGAGAAAAACAAGCACTCACCACTCAGGTTCCAGGATAAACTGGTAAAATCCAGACTAGAAATGAACACCAGATAGATCCACAGCTTGTGGTCCGGTATTTTTCTTCCTTGTTCGTCTACAACCCTTATAAAAGCAGCCTGTCTTTGCGACACACTCATTCTTGACTCATTGCTTGAATGGGGACGTTTTTTTCTTTTCAGAACTTTATTGAACAAACGAACAGTATACAAAATCGCAAAATGTATACAAAATTGAACACGGAACATGTGCCAGGGTGCAAAAATATCAAATAAATTCAAGTAATGTATATGTAGTGCAAATATTAATTGTTTGTAAAGCTTTTTTTGTTAAAAGATCCATTAATTAATTTCACATAAGGCTTGAGTGCGGACTTGCCGAGAAACCCTGACTGTAGTTTAGTTTCTGCTTTCACTTGTCTCTCTTCAAACCCCCCAACACACACACACCCACACACCACCAAAACACACACACACCCCACCAAAACACACACACTCTGGTGGAGTGGACGGGGAAAACAGGAAATTTATAATGAGTCTTATTATGCGTGTTTTAGATGGCCATTTCTCAGGGCTCCTGGGACATTTTAAGCTCCAACAACATTTTATATGCTTTATAGAGGCTCAAAGATCAGTTTTAGATTACTGATTAACTGCATTCTAGGTCACCTTTAATTAAAAACAGCTGGACTTTTCTGGTTATCTTGAAGATGTTGAACCTCTCATTCAAGATGCTTCTTCAGTTCTAAACCTTGGGTTGTGAGTAGGAGGCTTAAAAGTTGTGATCAGAAAACAAACACATTGATTGTGCTTCAAGTTTTTATTTTTCTTGAAAAAGTAAAAACATGTTTTGTCTAAATTAACACAGACCATTTAAGGTGAAGCTCTCAATTTACCGGTCGATCTACGTTCCTACCCTCACCTATGGTCACGAGCTTTGGGTAGTGACCGAAAGAACAAAATCACGGATACAAGCGGCCGAAATGAGTTTTCTCCGCAGGGTGTCTGGGCTCTCCCTTAGAGATAGGGTGAGAAGCTCGGCCATCCGGGAGGGGCTCGGAATAGACCCGCTGCTCCTCCACATCGAGAGGAGCCAGTTGAGGTGGCTCGGGCATCTGGTTAGGATGCCTCCTGGACGCCTCCCTGGTGAGGTTTTCCGGGCACGTCCAACCGGGAGGAGACCCAAAGGAAGACCCAGGACACGCTGGAGGGACTGTACCTCTCGGCTGGCCAGGGAACGCCTTGGGATTCCCCCGGAGGAGCTGGCCCAAGTGGCTGGGGAGAGGGAAGTCTGGGCCTCCCTCCTTAAGCTGCTGCCCCCGCGACCCGACTCCGGATAAGCGGATAAAAATGGATGGATGGGCATTTAAGGTGATGATATTGTTCCTTTTTCCCAGACCATGTAGTCTGTAGCACTCATAACTACATAGAAAATTTATGTCCAATACATGCGATCGGTATTGGTGATCAGAGCATCCTTAGTTAAAAGTCTTCAGTGTAGCAAAACTATTCTGTCCTCACACAGACGTGCGGCTGACAGATGGCGAACAACCACAAAAACTTCAGGCTGTGGAGAGTGTTGTCATCTTTTATGGCTTTTACTCTTTTAGCCTTTAATTATTGACTTTTGTAAAAGTGGAACACAAATACAGAAAGTATATATCATTGTTTGGTACATTTCACATGTATAAGACTTCCAAAGTAAATCAAAATGCACAACTTTGCCACATCATCAAGGGTTAAATTGTACTTAAACTTATTGGCCTTTTGTTCACAAAAACTTAGCTTAGAAATCTAGAAGATGGCTAATATAACACATTAGGCTTAGTTACAACTAATACAACATTTATAATTTATATACCATATTCAACTCAGAATGATATTACAACACCATAACAGTTGGTAACTTACGGACAAAGATACTCCAAGGCTTAAAACGTCCATGAAACTGTCTGGGTGTTTCTCAATCTCAAGGAACCTCGTCTTGCCTTGCCTGCCAAGGCACTGCCTTGCCAGGACAGACGCCTTGCTTACAAGGACACTGCCCTTCCTTGGCCAAAGAAAACTGTTAAATGGAACAGACCGCGGCCGGCCAGAGCCCACCCCCTGCTTACGCGCCCTGTTGATGTCCCTCCCATCATAGTAATGTTAAGTTTTAATATCGAGCCTTTTACTTTTTTAATTGTGTATATATTGGTTAAATCAAATGTGTAACTGAGTTAGTACCTGCTAGCCACCAAAGCTGCAACTACTAAGCAACTAACCAACCATAGATAACTGCTTTGGATGTAAATACACATTTTACATATAAGCCCAATAAATACAATTGGTTGACTTGCATTTAAAGCGGAAAATTGCCCTCGAAGTAGCTGCTGCCAGCTCCTGATCACATCTGTTTGAAAATACCGCGCTGCATTCTGGGAAATTCTTGACTAAGAGAAGGCACCAAGGCACCTCTTATGTATCCTTGGTCAGTTAGCTAAACGGCTAACAAACGGAGGACAGATGCCTTGGAAGCACATGAACATTGGAACCGATTGGAACACGCCTTGGCGGTTCCTGATGACGTATCTCCTAGGCAACCCGGGCGGGACCAAGGCATCAAGGCGAGGTTCCTTGAGATTGAGAAACACCCTCTGTTTCCCCACTGAAGAGCAGCCATGTTTGTTTTTCTTACTTTCGACTAAACAAAACCTAACTCAAAAATGGCCACAAGGGGGCGACAAAGGAACATAATACCACAGGATTTACTGTGTGGATTTTCTGTGACAAGATATTTGAGTCTAACAGTACAAATACCAGCATCACGGCTGACCTCTCATCAAATGTGGGTCAAACGCATTCAGAGCAACATCCTGATAAATGAACTTGGGGTGTGTGTGTGGGCAGTACCTAAACCTGCTGATGGAAACTTGATGAAAACTTCTCTAATGGACAGCTGTGTGTGTGTGTGTGTGGGGGGGGGGGGGGGGGGCCTCGTTTGGGATTAGTTCGTTTTTCTCTGCATGTCAGATCAGAGGTATTTCTATTTTAGCTTTAGTGCCTACTTCCTCAAAAGCAAGCTGTTTGACAGTCTTCATACATGCAGCTGTTAGCAGCAGGGACCAAAGCTACACCCCTGTGAATGATCCAGATCAACTCTTTATACACACTCAGTAACAGACGACCGTTGTCCTTATGCAGCTGCTTTCTAAATGACAGCAGCCACTACTGCTACAACCTGTTGTTACAAAGGTCCTACTCAGGTCCTACTCTTCTTTTTCTCAATGTGAACTCTAAGATGATGTTTGTATTTTGACCCAGAAATAGGAGCGTAAGCTTTTTGTTTGAAAGAACTCAGATAAATATTGAAAACATGTTCAGGTTCATAATGACATCTGTAAGGAGGTGAAGAATCTAGGTCACATGATCAGTGAAAGGCTTGAGAGTCTGGGTTTAGCAGAAATGAATTTAAACAGGAAAATAATAAAGTTGATCTGAAGTTTGTGTGTTGACTATTTTAGTAATGCATCATCGCCCTCTAAGGATCCACAGATGGTACTGCAGCTGCATCCCTCTTATCAGTGGTGTCCAAACCTGTCCAGTGTGTTTTAGAGGTTTCCCTGCTCCAACACACCTGGTTTTAATCAGCAGGTGATGAGCTGCTGAACAGGTGATTCAAACATTGGATCAGGTGTGTTGGAGCAGAGAAACAACAAAAACATGCTGGATAGGAGATCTCCAGGACCGAAGTTGGAGCCCTGTCTTATATTAACAGTATGTGGTGTTTCCTCTTTGTTTTTATTGTTTTTTGTCTTTTCTGTTTGTCTCCTGCAGTAAGCAGATTTGAGGAGAGAGAAGCAGACCTAAAGAAGGAATACAATGCTCTTCATCAGAGACACACAGAGGTAGGCATTTTTTTAAATAGTCACACAAATTGTAATAAAACAAATAAAAAATACGGTCAGACTGGAATAAGAGACAGCATCTTAATCTCTGAGTTAATGGCTGAGATGGACCTCAGAGAGGGTTTGGGTTAGAGCCGGCTACTCTGAGTTTTCTGCCTCACGAGACGCTGAGGTGAAAATCAAACCGGTTTGATACTTTCCGCCCCACGCGGGGCAGAAACTCGCCGTGTGCGCACTACATGAGCAGCCGGCTGAGCTGAAATCTTCCAAGTGACCAATCACAGCGCGTTCTCCCCTCACGTGATTCCAAGGTGGCAGCCTCCTGTCTTCATTACGGAAAAATAAACAAAACGGAGACTTTATAGGGACTTTATGGACTTTGACATTTTCATGCTTGCTATCGCCCCCTCAGGCCAAACGTGTAACTGCAGCTTCAATAGTAAGCTCGTGCACGAGGCATGCATGCTGTACTCCTGAATGAAAACAACAGCTGAGTCAGTCCTGCTGCTGATGGCTCTTCTAAATTGTCTTTCAAATCTGCCTCCACACAATTAACAATGTCCAATACAGAATATAATAGAATAGAATAAAATAGCCTTTATTGATTTTGTACAGGGTACAGTGTAATTAGTGCATTAGTTGGGTTCTGTGCAGGCCACTATTGTAAGCAGAATTTTAGCATTTTGAGTGAAACTCAAATAGCACATATAATTGTTAGCCTATATAATAATTATAATTGTTATATAATTATAATCGTTACAATTGTCAGCTTCATCCAGGCCAATGCAAGGAAGTTGGTCAACCTCATCCTGTGATGCACACCTATTGCACAAGACAAATACATTTTATATAATCAGTGAATAGAAAGTGAGAGTGGGGTGTTACTACGGTATTAAAAAAACAATAATAAAACATACCTTATTGATATTGGAGGTACATAATCTGAATCATACGGGTCTAAAGCTCCTTCCTTCTCTTTCCAGCTCTAGTCTGGAAGTAAAAACAGCAGCAAAACATGATTATATATCCTGACATATAGCCATTGCATTTCTATGAGAATAATTTGTTACTTACACACTGTTTCCAAACTATTGGCTTGTTCCTCATCTAAAGAGTTCTTTCAGCTCCATCGATTTGATGCTACAAAAACAAACAGAATACATCAATTACAAAAACATAGGTTATGAATCAAATGATAAAAGCCCTGCATGTTTCTGCATTTACCAAGACTTCTCATAAATGATAACCAGGACTGCTGTATGATTTATTCTCCACATACAGACACAATTATCCTATCTTCTGCCTCATGAACAGAAGCTGGGATGTTTTTGCCCACAAAGCTTTTCTTTTTTGCCCCAACAACACACTCCTCTGGTTATGACTTTTACTTTCTTGTGCTCCAGAACTATTGCCTCTCCACCTGCATGGATCCACCTGTCTGTCGGCACATGTGACGCTGGTCAGATGCTGCGTGTTGTCAGTCATTGAGGGAACGTGCACGGTGTCGGATAACTAGTCTTTTTTCTCTCTCTCCTCTTGCCTGGGCTGACGGAGCTGTACGCGCGGCGTACATCATCTCCCAATGCGCATGTGCGCCGCGCGTACAGCTCCGTCAGGCGCATTTGGAGAGGATTTGGAGAGGATGCATCCTAATGCGCAAATTGTGTCCCCTCTTGTAGCGTGTGTTCTGCCTGTCGGGAGGGGCGGGTCAGCGGCGCTGGGGGGGAATGTGTTTACTTGGAGACGGACATATTTTGCAGAAATCTCGGAGATTTCCACTAATAAATGAGCGGTAATAGTAATGGTACTCATCCTACCCTGGAAAAAAGTCCCAGTGCGCTGAGAAGTAAAATAGGAATCAGACTAATATTAATATGATGACCAGCACTGACTCTGATGGAGACACGCTAAACAAGCCTAAAAATGTTCCTATTATCAAGGCCGCCTTAATGCACGGGCCAACCTGGGCCGTGGCCAGGGGCCTATGATGTTTAGGGGCCTATCATTTCAGGTAAAAAAAAACCCAAAACAAAACATCGTTTTATTACTGGTCAGGTTTTCTGTCAATCATCTTAGATGCTAATTTAAGGCTGCTGATTGATCCAAATTACAAGTGACCTACGTCACCCACGTGACCTCTAAAGGCCCATTGCACCAGAGCTCACCAATCAAACAATTTAGATGATTTCAGGGCGTGGTCCTCTAGTTGTAAAGAAATTTGGAAAAATGTCGGGGAAAAAATTGAGAGCGGTGCTCAGAAACGGAAAGCGCTTCATGAGAAGGAGCTTCGAGACAAAGAAGTAAGACAGAAAATACCTAAGCTGACAGAATTTATTTAATCAGCTATAAAGAAGTTGGACATATCGCTGACTGACACACCGGGCAGGTGAGGAGAATGGAGCACCTGCAGGCACGGAGCAGACCGCGCAGCAGGGAACCGCGGTCAAGGGAGGAGCAGCAGAATGGAGAAACTGGAGGAGCAGAGGAGAAAGACAGGAGCGCTGGTGGAGCAGAGCAGACAGACAGGAGCGAAGGAGCAGAGCAGACAGACAGACAGGAGCACTGGAGGAGCAAGGCAGACAGGAGCTTGGAACCGGTGAGCAGATCCGAGCCGCAGAGGAAATATCGTCTTTGAACAAGTACGTTCTTTCTGGGCAAAAGTTGGACCAGAACAGTGTCAAAACAAAAATTTTGACTTTATTTGCATCTGAGTGGCAGTATAAACAACGTCAAAGGGGTGTGTGTGTGTGTGTGTGTGTGTGTGTGTGTGTGTGTGCGTGCGTGCGTGCTAGTCTATACATCAAAGTGAGGACCAATGACAAACTTCACCTGTAAAGTGAGGTCACAAGTTGCAAAGTGAGGACCTTTTGCCTGGTCCTCACTTTGGTACAAGAGCTCTACTCATTAGTTTTAGAGGTATGGTGTGCATTAAGTTTTAGTTAAGGCTATAGGAATAGATTGGTTATGGTTAGGGTTGGGTTAGAAGAAGAAGGCACAATCCAGTCACTAAAATTAATGGAAGTCAATGGCGGTCCTCACAGATGCAAGATGAGAACATGTGTGTGTGTGTTTTATAATGTTTAATAAAACTTTCAAATAGTTATAATTGCTATAATAATATATTTTCAGTTTCCAGCATATTACTTATACATCTCTCTCTCACTCTCTCTCTATAGATAGATAGATAGAGAGAGAGAGAGAGAGAGAGAGAGAGAGAGAGAGAGAGAGAGAGAGAGAGAGAGAGAGAGAGAGAGAGAGAGAGATAAGTAATATGCTGGAAACTGAAAATATATTATTAAAGCAATTATAACTATTTGAAAGTTTTATTAAACATCATAAAACATGCAAAACACACACACACACACACGTTCTCATCTTGCATACGTTGTGAGGACT
>SSNS01000559.1:157765-197779 GCA_006937985.1 Aphyosemion australe
CTCACAGATGCAAGATGAGAACATGTGTGTGTGTGTTTTATAATGTTTAATAAAACTTTCAAATAGTTATAATTGCTATAATAATATATTTTCAGTTTCCAGCATATTACTTATACATCTCTCTCTCACTCTCTCTCTATAGATAGATAGATAGAGAGAGAGAGAGAGAGAGAGAGAGAGAGAGAGAGAGAGAGAGAGAGAGAGAGAGAGAGAGAGAGAGAGAGAGAGAGAGAGAGAGATAAGTAATATGCTGGAAACTGAAAATATATTATTAAAGCAATTATAACTATTTGAAAGTTTTATTAAACATCATAAAACATGCAAAACACACACACACACACACGTTCTCATCTTGCATACGTTGTGAGGACTTGTATAAAAGGGCCGTGGGGGCCTACTGAGCCTCTCTGCCCCGGGGCCTATCAGCTGGTTAAGGTGGCCCTGCCTATGATATACGTAAGCCCCCGGTTTGCTTTGAAAGCACCCACAACCCTTACCCCACACGTATTTAGTAATAATTTCTTACCTGTCCAGCAACAATGATGCCAACTGCGGGTCTTTTGTCTCAGCATTTTCCACTTCTCAAAAGCCGGCCGGACCGATGTTTATTTTCGTTCTTTGTCTTCGGCGACCAGACTCGAGTTTTGCCCTTTTTGTCGCGCTGGAATACACTCTTGGGTTCTTTTGTCTTGTTTGGGGTCTGGGCTGGAGTTTCGCTGGTGCTTGAAGCAGCTCTCTTCTTGTTCTTGGCTGAATCAGCCATAGATATCATATAAACACTAGATGCCTTACCCGCGCTGTTCGTCGATTGGACGAACGTCCCTACGCAGCGGCCATCTTACCTCGGACAGCTCCCCCCTTTCGTAACATTGGTGTCAATAGTGAATGTACTATTTAAATAACTCTAACTTGCTCAATTTTCAACCGAATTTCAAACGGTTTGGTTTGTTATAAACGCCAGAGATGTGGCTGTAAAATATGATGGATTTGGCCCGTTAATTTAAAAATGTTAAAGTATGTCCTATCAAGCCTATGTGCAACCGGCTTGTAAATCCGTTCATTTTTAATCGAGTTAAGTGTTTTTTTTAAGTTGTTCACTCACGATTGAGACCGGAACGTAAGCTGTTCGAGGTAAGATGGCCGCCGTGTAGGGACGCTGTCGACTCCCAGTTAAGGCATCTAGTGTTTATATGATATCTATGGAATCAGCTACCAAAACCACCTCTCGCTCTACCGCTAAGCTACAGCTAGCAAACAAACGCTGCGGGCGCATGAGCGCGCATGACGTCATCACGCATTACGCTGCCTCTGAAGGACACTGGGGAAGCCTGCTTGCTCAACCCGAGCACAATCTTTTCTGTGAGTTTACAGGCCTACAGAGGCAATCACAGTAAAAATGCCAGGGCTCATTCTACAGGACCAGTAGCCTAGTGAACTAGACCAATTCTTGCTTTGCAGAGTTTGGTCTAGACACGCTTCATTGGAACCCTCGCAGCCCAAACCACTGCTGTGTCTATCCAATCACAACTCGCTAAGGTTTTGGTTGGGCCAATCACAGCGCTCTATCATGGGCCAATCACAGAGCGGGAGTAGCCGATGACGTCAGCGCTGCGGCTGCGAACCCAAGCAACATGGCGGCAACTCGGAAAGCATGTTCGTTTGAAACGACTTTGTCATCAACATTGGATTATTTAGACTCCAACGTGCGTAAGTCTGTCGGCTGTACTTAGCGGCTTCTTATTTTTATCAAACAAAGTAGTGCAATGTCCCAGTACACTTGATAGTCGCGTGTTTTTCATACAAAAACGACAGAAATCATTGATGTTAGACGCCATTAAAGCCTCCCGCTTTTCCGTCGCCGTGATTACGTCATGTTGTTCGTCACTCTGATTGGTCCTAGCGCTATCCAATTGCGTGCTGACATTTTGAAAGACAACCGTAGATCCCGCCTCACGACTGAGAGCCGTCAGTGGTTCGTGGCCAGACTATATATTCACATATATAGGATGGCTTGCCAGGCTACAGGACCAGGGCATTGCAGGAGAATGTATGAGGAATAAATTTAAAATTTCTATACTTGTATTAGCTGTTAAACTTCCATAATGTCCCTTTAAGCCCTTTTTACAAGACACCATGCCGGCAAATCAGCGCAATATTACCGCAACGTGTAATGAAAATGAAAGTAAACACGCGCTTAAGTTTCACTTTTGTAAACAGGACCAGCTGAGAAACTGGAGCGTTGCGGTGCTCAGGGAGCTTTTCTTCGTTAGATCTGCAGCTCAGATCATCTGACAGCTCACAGGGATGGTGGAGGACACACACCTGCGCAGCTTCGATCACAATAAAAAGCAAGTTATGTCCAAGATACAAGGAAGTCCGCGATACGCGCTTAAGTTTAACTTTTGTAAACAGAATCAGCTGAGATGATCATTTGGAGTGCGTGCTCCCCTCACGTGATTCCAAGGTGGCAGCCTCCTGTCTGCATGACGGAAAAATAAAAAAGACGGAGCTGGATATGGAGGAAATGCTTATACTTGTTTTGCTGATGAGCCCTTTCTATAAAACAATGCTGCCAATTTGACGCAAAGCCGATGCGGGATCTGGGAGCCTCAAGGTCGTTTATAAGAGCTCAGACCGTGGCGGTAATGTTGCGCAATCATGTCCGTTTTATATAACATTACGCGCACCGCAACGCTCCAGTTTATCATCTCAGCTGATTCTGTTTACAAAAGTGAAACTTAAGCGCGTATCGCGGACTTCCGTGTATCTTGGACATAACTTGCTTTTTATTGCGATCGAAGCATGCGCAGGTGTCTGTCCTCCACCATCCCTGTGAGCTGTCAGATGACTTGGAAGATTTCAGCTCAGCCGACTGTTCATGTAGTGCGCACATGGCGAGTTTCTGCCCCCCGTGGGGCAGAAAGTATCAAACCGGTTTGATTTTCACCTCAGCGTCTCGTGAGGCAGAAAACTCCGTGAAAATTAGGCGCACACAGCGAGTAATCTGCTGAGCAAACGGCCTCGAATGACCGGTAGCTCAGCTATTGGCTCTCGTGCGTGGCAAGCTTTAGGGCTTGTTGTATGTAAACCTGACTGAGAGGACCCCCCCCCCCCCCCCCCCCCCCCCCCCCCCCCAACTCTGATTGCAGATGGTGTTTCTCGACTCAATGATTAAAAAAAAAACTTCAACTTTGATCAGAATATTCATCATCCTGTTTTATGGTCCTTAATCTAGCAGATCCTGGATAAGCTGTGATGGTTAGCTGTAGGTGAAGTGAGATGGAAACAGCAGAGGTCTAAACGTGAATAATGTTGCTGCTGATCGCTCTCCTCCACCTATGAGTTATTCATCTCTAACCCACCTCAGGATGAAAGCCGTCACCTGAACACTTTTCCTTCTTCTGTCACAGCAGTGCTTGAAGCAACCTTTGTAGAGACAGTTAGAGATGTTGTGGTCCACTTACTCGTGCCAGTTTTTCAGATGATCCACAGCTACATGGAGCATCTGGAGCGGACGAAACACCAGCATGCAGCAGCACCAGCAGAGTCCTCAGATTCAGGCTCCTCGGCGAAACGACGGTGAGCTCCTTACACTAGTGACTTTTATTTGCTCCACCTAGTTACTTTAATCTAGTGGTTCTCGTTTATTTTCCTCATTTATCATTTTTAAAATGAGAAAAATGCAAAAGTGGTTTTATTATTTTTCATCCATCCATCCATTTTCTACCGCTTATATGGAGTCGGGTCGCGGGGGCAGCAGCTTAAGGAGGGAGGCCCAGACTTCCCTCTCCCCAGCCACTTGGGCCAGCTCCTCCGGGGGAATCCCAAGGTGTTCCCTGGCCAGCCAAGAGGTATAGTCCCTCCAGCGTGTCCTTGGTACGGTGTACATTTTAGGACATTCTCAGGTGTCAGGTCTCAGGTGTCAGACTACAGACCATGGAAAAAAAAGCCTCAGGTTTCAGGAAAAGTAGCTTCAGGAAACATTTTGAGGTGTCAGGTCTCAGGTGTCAGACTTCAGACCATGGGAAAAAAGCCTCAGTTTTCAGGAAAGGTAGCTTCAGGAAACATTTTGAGGTCTCAGGTCTCAGGTGTCAGACTTTAGACCATGGGAAAAAAGCCTCAGGTTTCAGGAAAAACAGCTTCAGGAAACATACTCAGGTGTCAGGTCTCAGGTGTCAGGTATCAGGTGTCAGGTATCAGGTCTCAGGTGTCAGGTATCAGGTCTCAGGTATCAGGTGTCAGGTATCAGGTGTCAGGTGTCAGGTATCAGGTATCAGGTGTCAGGTATCAGGTCTCAGGTGTCAGGTATCAGGTGTCAGGTATCAGTTGTCAGACTTCAGACCATGATAAAAAAAAAGCCTCAGGTTTCAGGAAAAACAGTTGTCAAACCAAACGGCTTCAGGAAAAAAACAGTCAAACAACACTCTCTCATAGAAACGACTCAACTAGGAGCATTCAACAGAGGGCGCCATTGTCACATCGCGGTGGACTTGGCGTGATGTCATCAACGTGCAACAGCAGCAGATTGGATTTGTAACTGCACGACGGTAAGTTCAAATCATTCTGCCTTTTCACGGAACATTTGCTACAATTAATGTTAGGGTTGTGAAAATTACATCACCATAAATCATAAAAGACAAGCGAAGTTTCTATAATCAGGCGAATCAGAGTGGCACTTTTTCTTTTGGCTAATTCATTCTAGCTAACATCAGTGGGGCTGGAGATGCTTCATTTAAACAGCCGTGTAATCATTGTGTTTGCGTTACAGGGAATGGACAAGCTGAAGGCTTATGAGGAGCTAAAAAAAGATCTTGAAAATGGTAACATGTTTTAGCAAACATTTGCAACTTTATACAAGGCTGAAGTTAGCTTCCGATTCCAGCTTCCGATTCGGGAAATAGCTGAAGGGCAATTACGGTCAATTTTTCTCTACTCTGACCATCTTTAATCAGCTCTAGCTCCAAAACTACAACACGTATTCTTATCAAACTTGATCTGGATTATTCTAGACTAATAGCTGAATGCATGCAGCATAGTTTGTTATTTGTGAAACCTTCTCTGATTTGTGTAACTTCAAAGAAGCAAGATTTATGCTTTTTTTTTTTTTTTTTGCATCTACACCACACTGGAAGGGGTTTAGCTCCCAAACATAAATCTGGCTTCTTAGAAGTTTCACAAATCAGAAAAAGGTTTCACAAATCACAAACTATATTTTATGTAATCTGCTATTAGTCTAGAATAATCCAGGTTTGAAGAGAATAAGTGTTGAAGTTTTTGCACAGGACCAGTTCCACTGTGGGCCAGATTAAAAAAAAGCATAAATCTGGCTTCTTTGACGTTTCACAAATCAGAAAAAGGTTTCACAAATCACAAATTATGTTTTATGTAATCTGCTATTAGTGTAGAATAATCCAGCACAGGTTTGAAGAAAATAAGTGTTGTAGTTTGGGAGCTAGACCACTTTTAGTGTGGTGTAGATGCTAAAAAAACCGCATAAATCTGGCTTTCTGGAGATTTCACAAATCAGAAAAAGGTTTCACAAATAACAAACTATGCTGCATGCATTCTGCTATTAGTCTAGAATAATCCAGATCAAGTTTGATAAGAATATGTGTTGTAGTTTTGGAGCTAGAGCTGATTAAAGATGGTCAGAGTAGAGAAAAATTGACCGTAATTGCCCTTCAGCTATTTCCCGAATCGGAAGCTGGAATCGGAAGCTAACTTCAGCCTTGTATAAAGTTGCAAATGTTTGCTAAAACATGTTACCATTTTCAAGATCTTTTTTTAGCTCCTCATAAGCCTTCAGCTTGTCCATTCCCTGCAACACAAACACTATGATTACACGACTGTTTAAATGAAGCATCTCCAGCCCCACTGATGCTAGCTAGAATGAATTAGCCAAAAGAAAAAGTGCAACTCTTATTCGCCTGCTTATAGAAATTTCGCTTGTCTTTTATGATTTATGGTGATGTAATTTTCACAACCCTAACATTAATTGTAGCAAATGTTCCATGAAAAGGCAGAATGATTTAAACTTACCGTCGTGCAGTTACAAATCCAATCTGCTGCTGTCACACGTTGATGACATCACGCCAAGCCCACCGCGATGTGACAATGGCGCCCTCTGTTGAATTCTCCTAGTTGAGCCGTTTCTATGAGAGTGTTGTTTCTGACTGTTTTTTTCCTGAAGCCGTTTGGTTTGACATTTTTCCTGAAACTGTTTTTCCTGAAACCTGAGGCTTTTTTTTACCATGGTCTAAAGTCTGACACCTGACACCTGATACCTGACACCTGATCCCTGATACCTGAGACCTGACACCCGATACCTGAGACCTGATCCCTGACACCCGATACCTGAGACCCGATACCTGAGACCTGACATCCGATACCTGAGACCTGACACCTGAGACCTGATACCTGAGACCTGATACCTGACACCTGAGACCTGACACCTGATACCTGAGGATGTTTCCTGAAGCTGTTTTTCCTGAAACCTGAGGCTTTTTGTTCCATGGTCTGAAGTCTGACACCTGAGACCTGAGGATGTCCTAAAATGTACACCGTACCTGGGTCTTCCTTTGGGTCTCCTCCCGGCTGGACGTGCCCGGAAAACCTCACCAGGGAGGCGTCCAGGAGGCATCCTAACCAGATGCCCGAGCCACCTCAACTGGCTCCTCTCGATGTTTTATTATTTTTGCTTTTTCAAAAACACAAAACAGGAAATGAAAACAGGATCCGAGTCATTTTTTAAATACTTAGTCCAGATTTATTAATGATAATCACAAGTCTGCTTTAATAAAAACGTGTTTCTATTCACCAGGAAATGAAAAGTAAAAGTAGCCCTGCTTAGCAAATGACATACCTAACTGTTATGAAACGTCTTTCTTCCCCCTCACATAATTAAATATCTTAACATAAACATTTATATAAAGTTTGTATCTGTATCACCTGGAGCAGACTGAACCCTGCCGTTCTTGAATTGTTTTCAATGCTGCACAGAATCACCCTGAAGACTGCCACCTGTCAAAAACGTCCATAAGATGGAATGAAAGTGTGCGTTTGTTAGAACTTAGCCTGTGGTCACTTACTGGAGGAGATCTGAACAGTCCAGGATCTCCTCCCACACACACGGAGCACACCTTCCTACAGCATAGGCACAAGTAGGTCAGAGAAGGAGTTTCAGCTGTAACAGAATTAATTTACGATGGCCAAAAGAACCTAAACACAGCACAAATGAGAAGAAGGTTTGTGATTAATTCTATATTTTCACTCCAACATCTTTCTGTACACATCACTGAGCTGCAGCCAAACTGTGGAGGCATATGGAGCGAGCTGCCCCAGCATCCTAATGAGAGATGGGGGGGGGGCTGGCTGCTATGACAGCGAGTGGGAAAGGGCGTCGGTGTTTTCTAGACTGCAAAGCGCCAGCTGCGTTGCATCTTGGCAGCAGATCAGGAGGGTAAAGAGGAAGTAGACGCAGTCAGCTGGCAGTCAGCGGAGGAGAGCTGCTGCTACCAGCCTGCTGCTCTGATCAGTCGGTGCTGCTAAAGCCTTCAGGATTACTGCTGCTAACACATTGTTCTGTCTTTGACCCGCTCAGCTCTGAGCTGCAGCATCCAGGACCTACAGATCTACGCCGGAGGGATGTACGCTGTCTTCTCTCTGCAGCTGATGTAGCGGCGTGCTCCGGTCAGCCTCGCCCTCTGACTATTTTTATCAGCTGTGCTGTTCAAGCTCTCTGTCCTCAGTGAGGGCCATGCTCTGGGGGGGGCCATGAGCCCCGGGTGTATGCTGCTGTTTGTTTTTGGTTTTGTCGGGGGAGCAGTGGTCATCAACTCTGCTGTGCTGGTCTCTCTATCGGTCCTGCTGCTGGTTCATTACTCTGTCTCCACTAGAGGTTTACCTGCCCTGCCTTCAGTACCCTCATTACCCAGACCTAACAGGTACAAGCTGTGTGTGTGTGTGTGTGTGCGGGCGGGCGGGCGGACGGGCGGGCGGGCGGGCGTGCGTGCGTGCGTGTGTGTGTGTTATACCTTTGTAGCCATGTGGGTGTGTTGTCAGACAGCAGGAAGTAGGTCAAGACAGACGAGTCTGAGTGACTCAATCATTTCTTGACTGCAGCTCCTGTCGGCTTTGTGAAAAAGGATTTCTTAAACATCTTTTCAACAGAAAGCAAGAATTGTTGATTTATATCTTTAATCATGTTTAACGTCTGCAGTGACGCAGACGCGGCTGAACTGGTCTATTGTGGTGAAGAAGGAGCTAAGCCAGAAAACAAAGCCCTCAATTTACTGGACGCTCGCTATCTCGACCCTCACCAACGGTCATGAGCTTTAGGTAGTGACCACAAGAACAAGACCATGAATACAAGCGTACAATATGGGTTTTCTTTATCGAGTTGCCAGGCTGGCCCTTAGAGAGGAGGTGAAGAGCTGGGACATCCTGGAAAAATTCAGTAGCGCTGCTGCTGCTCCTCTTCTGCCAGGGAAGGTGTTTCAGGCATGTCCTGCTGGCAGGAGGCCCCTGGGTGAACTTGGGACATGCTGGAGGGTTTAAATCTACGTTGGCCAGGAAACGCTTTGGGATCCTGCCGGATCAGCTGGTGGAGGTTGCTGGGAAGAGGACGGCTTGGGCCTCTCTACTGGGGCTGCTGTCCCCCATGACCCACACCCAGATAGGCAGATGAAAGCTGAATAGACAGACGGTTCAAACGGCACAGGCAGTGCTGGTGCCCATCAGTGGCCTTCGTTTGAACTGTTTCATTCAATATGGGGGTGTGTTCATTGTTTTTCTGCTTGTCATCACTCTCTGCCAGCTCCCATTGTTCTGCCACCTCTGGTTAGATTTGCCTAACAAATGCTGGTGTGTGCAGTGTTGAGTTTAGGGTTTGACTGCAGGATTTATCTTCTTGTTGACTGCTACTGAAGGATTGGTGTTACTGTTTGGCTATTATGGAGTTAATGAGACTGGACCTCTCTGAAGTCTCACAGTCTCGTCACTGAGGATTTGTATAGTTTAATTACATTAGGAGGATTTTCTGCCTCTGCACTGTAGACGACAGTAAAGTGTGAGGGATTTCTGGTTTTGTTCATCATTTCATCTGCATTTTCTGAAACCCTCATTATGGAAAAACAAAAACATGGAGGGTCTCCATCACCATTTATACAGCAGATATCCCAATCACTATTTTTGAATTGATTGTTTTTGCACTTTTCAGAGTGACACTACGTTTTCTGTGCTTAAAGGGTTTCCTTGCTGTCTTATCTGGATTTATATGCGTTGTTCCTGGAGGATGACTTTATTCATGATACTTTTCCAGGGTGGAAAACCAACACTTTCAATGGCTTTTAAAAACAAAGTTTGAATTATTCTGGATTTTCTCTTTTACAGTGTCAGAATTACACAGAAAGGCTCCCAAATACACACACGCACGCACGCACACACATTGATATTTAGTCCTTTGGATTAATGTATCTTAGCAAGTTTCACCTTGACCAAATGTTTTTTGTTTCCATCAGGATGTTTTATTGTATATTTCTGGCTGATTTGAGTCTTTCTGGTAAATTTGTTAGAATTAGTTTTTCACTCTGATGGTTTTTTGGCTACTAGCTGTTGTACATTAATATTCTTAGTGAAGTCCATCCCAGAATCCTAATGTCAGCCTGCTTTATCCAATCAGAAACCAGCTCTGATGTGGGTGGGGTCATTGTCCTGTTGGAACACCCAACTGGGTCCAAGTTTCAACCATCTAGCTGATGATCTCAGGTGGAGTTGAAGAACCTGGAGGTAGTCTTCCTTCATTATTCCACTTTGTGCACCAGAACCACATCATGATGCTGACACCTCCATGCTTGATAGCTGGTTCTGTGTTCTTGGGTCTGAAAGACTCGCCTCCACTCCTCCAGACAACTTCTTGTCATTGTGGACAAACGGCTCCATCTTGGTCTTGTCAGACCATAAAACAGAAGACATTTGTCTTTCCATGTGGACAGCTCCAGGTTCCAGTCCAGATTCAATTCTTGTTTTTCTCTGTCTACAGGAAGGATCGTCCCATCTCCATGGGCTTATTCCAGCTTCCTGGGATTGATGGTGTGACCCCTGAACTCCACAAGGAACCTGCTGATCTACCATCTGAACCATGGAGGTTCAACAACCTCAGCCATTCACAGTCCAACACCAGCCTCAAGGTATGATCCAACTCTGGAAGCCTGAAAAAAGTCAAAAGCTCTTTCTCAGAATAAACAAAGGTAAATAGTAAATTCCCACGAACCCAAATAGTGACGTCCAGCAATTATTCACAAAGAACATCCGACTGCTGGCCAACTCTGAAAAACTGGGATGAAAAGGATTGTTCCATGTGACCAGAATGCTTCGCTGTGTGTGTGTGTGTGTGTGTGTGTGTGTGTGTGTGTGTGTGTGTGTGTGTGTGTGTGTGTGTGAGAGAGACAGTTTCTTTCATATTGTTGCTGTTGAACATCAACTATCCATCATGAATATTTATGAGCAGGGTAAAAGGTATTCATTTGTAGTTTTGACAGTAGAACAGCATCACTGGGTCTGATTGGAGCTTTGTGGGCTGACTGGTATTTTCCCACAGTTCCTTAGTCTTTAGGTCAGTCTTATTTCCCACTGCAGTGACACACTCTCATTTTCCACACATTCACTATTACTATTCCATACATTTTCATCACTTCAGCCTTCTCCATTAGTGCAGTGCATTTTGGGGGGTTGGGTTAATTTTCATTGGTAAAGAATAACTTGGTAAAGAATTAATCTGATCTCTCTTCAGAATATTCTTTAGTTTATTATTAAAGCTGAGCCTGCAATATTTGTGGAGATAATATTTGTGTCATTCCCAAAATTTTAGGCCACAGCTGTAGAGCTTTCTTAAGGCTGGTTTATACTCGGTCCGCCTGCGTGAAACGGACGCACGCACCGCCATTTTGCGTCGGCGCAAGGGCTCTCCGACTGGCTTGCGGAGGGTGACGGAGACATGCCCCAAATTTTAAACATCCGTCGAAAGTGACGGAGACCGCAAGCTTGTGATTGGTCAGGACGACTCTTCCTGTAACTTTGTCACCAGCACCGCCGTTGCTTCGTTAATAAGTAAAAAAATATTTCGCGGCAGACCCAGAATAGATTGAAGAACGCATCGCGGAAAAGTCCGAAAAAATGAACGTTTATTCACCCGTGGCTGAAGGAGTACAAAATACGGAGCAAACGTGGATGGAAACGACGGGAAACGTGGGTTTAGAGGTGGCGACTGGATGAAGAGGTGGAGGAGAATGAAGGACAAATTAGTCCGTGTTAAAAAGTCTCTGAAATACATTAAAACAATGTAAACACGTGAGTAAATACACTATCGTGAACCGGACACATGAGTGTCATGGTGGCAGGATATCACAGAATAGCGCTACGCCCTCTGTTGTCCTGGCGGGGAATTGCTTTGCAGCACTCCGCTGCCTGAACAGAAGTTCGAATGTGAAAACCTTTCCGACGCTCCGTGTGCGTCTCTCCGTTGCGGAGCTCACAGAGAGTATAAACCAGCCTTTAGACAGAGGGATGTTGTGTTCCTATTTGACACTGTCACCATAGCAACGATTGACGCCAGCATGTAATGTGAAAGGCAAAACTCCTGAGAGAGCGAGAGAAGGGGGGGGGTCGTCAGTGGACAGAAAAGAAGCAGCAAACACGTTCGAGGGGAAGGTGGCTTCTGTAATGTTGATTTCACAGAGTTTTTGTAGCTTTAGATGTTTTCAGTGTCTGTGATTCATGCAGATGTTTTGTTGTCCTGACTGAATCGAATGACAAAAACTAGTCCCGTTGTAATGTGACGTTGTAAATTTTTTCTCTTTGTTTGTGAGATGTAAATTAGCCATGCTTTCAGACGCTAATCCTTTTGTGAGGCTAAACGGCGCAGATAAAGCGCCCCCGAAACTAGCCAGAACTACGTTTCTGAATCACTTTTCCCCTGAAAATCTCTGAGCAGGGGGGTGTGTGTGAAATGGGTCAAAGTTTACAGAGCACTGGGTGGGTGAAGGAACACATAAAACTTAATGTCTAAAAAAGCGAACTTTTCCTTTAACAAGGTGTTGCAGGTTTTTCTGTATAAATGTTTGGTGAAAGAAGAATGAGCACGTCTTTTAAAATGTCTCAATCAAGGAGCTCTTTTTTTCTCCGTCAAGGTGGAAGATCAAAGTTCACAGAAGACATTTCTCTGTGGAGAGGTCGCTGAGGTAGCAGACGTTAGCATCCAGTCGATTGACCCGTTTCTGTTTTATAATCTGTTGTAGCTGGTGCAGAATTAGCTGCATGTGTGAAACTACTGAATCATGCTGCATATTCTAACATGCTCATGTGGTTGGAACGGGAAGTCTTCCTCCATAAATTCCTGGAATCTTGGGCATGTTCCTTTTGTGGAGTGAAAATAACCAGTTTCTCATTTATTTGGATATCTGCGCCAAGCACTAATAATCCTAAATAATTTTTCTACTCAACACTGTGGACAAGTCTTCATGTCACAGAAACACCCTCCAACTCATGAAAAATAATGACTCGTGTCCTGGGTGGATATTTAGTAGCAAAGCAACAAAGAAAAAACGGTCACAAACCAAAATACAGATATTTTATTGTTTGAATAAATACTTAAATCATCAGGAACATCCACATCACGCCTCAGTCAGATTCCCACACTTTCTGCTCTCTTTAGTCAGAATTACGAATAATTTATTTATATGCCAGAGCTACAAAAGTTAACTGGAATTTGTTTTTAAATTAAGATAAAATTTGATAGATGCCAGTATGGTTTATTTCACGTCTGCCTCTCAGCATTCACCACAGAGCATCAAAACTGTTCAGTAAAAACCTAATGTGCAGCTGTGACTGTTCAGGGTCCTATCTGAGATCAGGAGACAGCTCGGCCTGTCCCGGTGCATTGTGGGACTTGTAGTTTCTGTGCTGTAAACATTTAAGGCGTTATCTTGCAGGACAGTTTGACTAGCCCGCAGGTTTTGAGATTGACTAAGTCAGAAACGAAAAGCGGTAAGAACGTGTCACTGATGATGGTTTTGATGTTCCATCTATGATCTGTCACAAGCAGTACCACCTGGAGTTCAGCTAAAAGCAAAATTACTCTGTTAAAAGTGAGACACATTTGCATCACTAGAAAAAAATCCACATGAATGTTCATCAACAGCTGTTAGGTCTTTGTTTTCAGATCGATGTCTGCATGTTTTTCTGCAGATGAGACGAGGCTTGCAGGTGTTTTAATGTTTGATCTATTGTTGCTGTGAGAATTCTTTACCTACCTTTTTGATTTTTATGCCCATGTCTTGCACATAACTTTAGTTTGCAGACCAAAGTGTTTAATTGTGCCTGGCCTCCTGATCCCCGCCTCTTCTCCACCTTCAGGATGAACTGTCTCTTGCCAACAAAGGAAGCTCCAAGTCCAGCACACCAGCCCAGCAGAGAAACGTCTCAAAAACTGGAACGCCCGTGTCTTCAGGTGAAGGAAGGTCCAAAGCCAGCACCCCCACATCCTCCTTGGGTGGTCCCTCTAAATCTAACACAGCCCCACACAGCGGCCATTCTCAGTCCAACACACCATCATCTGCTTCTGAAGTGTCCCCTCTTGGACACGGGCTTGTCCCTGACGTTGCCATGGAGTCTGTGGACACACTTCTACAGGAGCAGCAAACATCAGATGGGCTCAGCAGGAACCTGGACTGGGGGAGGGGCAAGCCAGAGGGCAGTAAGCACATAGAACCAGTGCAGAAGGAACAGGAGACCCAGAAGTCTGCAGCTCTAAATCCTGAAGGTGACCTCATGTCTCCTCTCCATGGGACAGTTGTATTTAACCCATAACTTGGTTAAGGTCACCCGTTCTTCACTAACCGTGTCATAGTCTCATTTACCAATAGCTGATTATTATTTTTGCTGTAATAGAGGATGCAGAGAAGTCTGAGGTGCAGGTCATCATCGAGTCTACTCCTGAGCTGGACGTGGACTTTGATGGCTGCAGAGGAACGAGGTATAGGACCGGGTTTTGACTTATTCATCCTCTGAGTAGACTTACGGCATCATGCTGGGGAACAAAGCTTGTCTTTGTGATGATTGTTTGTCCTACCTGTCCAGCACACCAACTAAAGGAGGCATAGAGAATTTAGCCTTCAACCGCAACACAGACTCTCTGTTTGAGGAGCTGTCGTCTGCAGGAAACGACCTGATAGGAGACGTGGATGAAGGAGCAGACCTGCTGGGTGAGAAGCCCTGCTCTCTTTCATGACCTTGTCTCTGACCCCTGACCCCCCATCCATTCATTCCACTTTTTGAGTTGTCTGAAATGTCTTTTCCTCGGCTTGCGGGCTTTAACTGTCTCACAGAGGATTTTTCTGGTGTGTATCAGTGATTTCCTCTCACATCTGTTGAGTTTTTGTCTCCATTGACCCTGATTGTTATCCTTATAGACGTCTTTTATGAATTAGTGGTACAGTGATGGTGCAACACTAGAAATGTTCCAACAACTCATTAAAGAGTGCAACAAACTTTTCTAATCTTTCTCTGCATGTCTGTCAGAATACAACTTTTTAGGTGAGACGCTTGTTTTAGGGGAAAAGCACAGAAACATGGAAGCTTGGATCATTTAAAATATTTGTCCTGAGATGCAGTAGGAGAGTTTTGTTTACTATTCTGGGTGATGTTTTTCAGGTATGGGTCGGGAGGTTGAACATCTCATCCATGAGAACACCCATCTGCTGGAGACCAAGTTAGTGTTCATTATAACTACTGGAGACTTGTTTTCTAAAGTTTCCAGGAGACAAAGTTATATTGTTCTTAAATTGCTGTCAAGATCCAGAATAAAAGATTCCCAGGGCTGTAACTGGCTTAGACTCTGAGCTTGGGCACCCATGCTGCAGAGGATCACAGTGTAGGGAGACAGTTTATCTACAGAGTTTGTCTTGTTATTCCTGATAACAAATATTCAGACCTGCCAACCTGTATGCATTTAGCGTAGCAAGTAGGCAATTTGGCATCTAATTACGCTGGTACGACTCACCCCTCTAAACTACACAAAAAGCTGCGGACACGCGAGTTCTGTAGCAAATATGCACGTGTGGTACTCATGTCTGACAAAACGACTCAGCAGCGTGTTGAAGAAGTTTAAGCCAATTATCGTAGAAAAGCGGATAAAAACAATTCTGCCTAACCTATAGCGTAACACCCCCCCCTCCCCCCTCCTTGTTTCATCCTACATCCTGACCGCTGCCTCTCTCTCCGTCTGCCGGTTCCCACTCGCTGCTGTTCTGGCGTTTAAAAAGGTAAATTGTGTAGGGGTGTGTGTGTGTGTGCGCGCGCGCCTGTGTGCATACGTGTGTGTGTGTCAGGCGGACCGGACCGGCCATCTTTTGATGAATGTGAACAGTTGGGCGTCGCACCCGTGGATGTGGATGTTAACATCCGCACTTTCCCGCAGTTTTCCTAAAAACTTTATGAACAGTCCGGTCCCTCACGTGTTTCACTCGCTGTGTTCCCCCTCCCTCTCCTGTTGATCAGTGAAACCCGCACCTTTGCGCACCGGTGTTACGTCATTCTCATCCAGTCCATCGCTGATATGCGTTTCCCCAGCTGCTCCTGAGCGGTAAAAACACACGCGTTCATCACTAGCTAGCTCTCAGGGCGCTCTGCTCGTACCACAGGAGAACTACAGCCTCCTTCAGCTCAAACATCTTGGTAGGTTACTCGAGTAGCCACATTAGTAAAAGTTCTGAGCACTACCCCTAAACATGCATCATCTCAAAGGTTGCTTGTTGATGTGATTATCTATCTCTTACTCAAGAACAAAAGATTAAATTATCACAAAAACTAAACCAGACGTATCAGATGAAGCTGAAGTTGGTTCTATGTTTTAGTTTCAGAGTCAGAAAGAGCAATTCCAACCAGTTTACCCAGAGCATCTTTCCTCTGCTCTAATTATAAAACTACAACGCTTAGACGCTTCAGACCTGGACTAGAGTTTTTCTGAACTAATAGCAAATCCTTAAGACAGTTGATGATATTTGAAACGTTAATTTGATTTGTGAAAGTTCAAAGAAAGCAGATTTCAGCACTTTTTGCATCTACGGGTGAAACTGGAAAAGTTAGAATCTGGTGCAAAAGTTGATTTCTTTCAGTAATTCAACCTAAAAGATGAAACTAATCTATGAGACACTCATTCCATTCAAATCCAGATGTTTCAGCCTTTATTTGTTATAATTGTGATGATTATGGCTACAGCTGATGAAAACCCCACATTCAACATCTCAGACAGTCAGAATATAGTGAAAAGGTTCAATATTCTAGACTCAAAGTGTCACACTCTAATCAGCTGATGAATCCAGAACACATGCAGAGAGTTCCTGAGCCTTTAGATGGTCTCTCAGTCTGAGATGGATTACTGACATAAGTGGACCTTTGCACCAGATTCTCAGTCTCACCTGTAGACCACATTAGAACAGGCTCTGCTAAAAACTACAATACTTAGATTCTTCAAAGCTTAACTAGATTATATTAGACTAATAGCAGAGTCCTTAAAGAACAGTCTTCAAACCTGGATTAGATTATTCTATATTAACAGTAGCATCCATAAATTCCAGGTGGTAATTTGTGAAAACTTTAGTTCATAGAAGGCCACTTCATTATTTTATTGTGAGTTTGGATTATCATATTAGTAACATTTTTCAGCTCTATAGGTTGATGTTTATAAACAGTATATTTATTTATTGCACATTTATTTCAAGAGTTCTGATTGGTCACCCATAAAATGAAACATTTTACATTTTATAATTACAGCAGCTTAAAGATACAGGGGGTGGAAGGTTGGCGGGTCAGGATGTTTAATCACCACCAGTCTGATTTATAAACAGCTTTAAAAAGCAGTCGCTGCTTGTGAACGCTCTTTACGCATCTTTGATTAGATAAGAGATGAGACTTTTATTGATCCCACAGTGGGGAAATGTGTGCATTACCACAGCTCAGGACAGATCAGACCAGCTGTTCTACGACAACTACTATTTACTGTCCAAGTGGTAGATATCTGTAATACAGGCATGGACATGCAAGCACACATGTACAATAAACATATATCAGGTGCATTATGCATGGAGTAGTGACCGTAGAGGCTGAGTGACTCATGACATCGGGAAGTCACTGCTGTTGGAGTGAATGATCTGCAGAAGCACTGCTTCCTGCAGCCGGGGTGTATCAGTCTCTGACTGAAGGAGCTGCTCAGCTCACCCACCGACTCGTTCATTTAGCATTTCTTAAATGTGATCTCAAAAAGCAAGTGTTTATTAATTCAGCTGACAACAACTGCAGGTTGCTCTGAGTTGTTCTGACCTGCTTTAACTACATGACTGATGAATAAACACAAACTGCAGGAAGAGGCGAGACGATCAGCTCCTGTTGTTCCTGCTAACAACTGTTTGTGCTGAAGGATTTTGTTTTAAAGCTGCTATAGCAAATTTGGAAAACATGTTGGCTTTTCGTGCCACTTAACAACGTTCTAACATAGTCTAGCTATAAATGTATTGAGATAAAAGAAAAACAATTATGAAGTGGTTCTCTTGCATTTGTCTTAAAACCTCCAACAACACGTTTTGGACCAAAACCAAAGATTGGACCATCCAGTGTCAGTCTCGCTGAACCGCCGCACTTCCCTGGGTCCTCCACTCATTCCACACTCGCGTATTTAGCAACAGAACACCACTGGTGTGAGAGGTTCTCCACTCAATGACATCAGAGAAGGAGAAACAGCCGGCTGCTACCACTTCAACTTTAGGACAAACTACCAGAGTCCCAAAAAGAAAAACACCATTTGAAGTCACAGACAACAAGACGTTTGGACCTAGAAAACAACAACTGGTGTTTAGCGCTCTCTCGTTTCATCCGGCATCGTGGGTTTCCGGTTCTGGCAGAAGCGTCTCAGAGAAGATACCCGAGGGGAGGGGTGAGTGTTCCCTGACCGTGTTTGTGTTCAAATCCTAGCTTGTTCTGTAGATTTGCTATAACAGCCTTAAATTAGTCAGACTAAAGTTAAACTAACGCAGATTTGAAACATCACAACAGTCGTTTTGGTTGTTGGTCTCCAGCTTGTAATGAAAGTGGTTCTGTTCAGGAGATCAGGAGCTGAATGCTGCCTACCATCAATCAGAAGCACCTTGATCTGGACCCTGATCTGATGCAACGCTGTGGCCATCCTGTGTGTAATCTAGACATCACATTAGAACATTGATCGGTGTGTTTTGCAGAAACGCTCTGAACGTGGTGAAGAATGACCTGATCGCTCAAGTGGACAAACTGTCATGTGAGAAGGAGGTTCTGAGAGGGGAGCTGGACGTTGTCACGCAAGCCAAAACCAAACTAGAGGAGAAGAACAAAGAGTTGGAGGAGGAGCTCAAGAAGTGAGTTATAAACGCAGTCCTGCTCACCAACCAACAGTCTGCTTTGTCTGGACAAGATGTGATTGGTCTGTTGCAGAGTTAAAGCAGAACTGGAGGAAACCAAACAGAAGATCAAGAATGACAACGAGGATGATGTGAGGCTACGATGCTCTGTGTCTACAGACGAGTGCAGATAAACATGAGAAGGTTGTGTTGAGTTGTGGCTGCTTTGGTTGGTTTTACTGCAGAGCGACGTGCCCACGGCACAGAGGAAGCGCTTCACCAGGGTGGAGATGGCCCGAGTCCTGATGGAGAGGAACCAATATAAGGAGAGGCTGATGGAGCTGCAGGAGGCTGTCAGGTGGACGGAGATGATCAGGCACGTCTACAGCAGGAGAACATGCTGGATGGGAGTCTCCCTAGAGCTCACATCTTTCTTTAGATGCATTTAAATCTCTACTGAGAGAAAGCTTCTTTAGATGCTTGTGGGGTCATTTTAGGCATCAGGCAAAATAAATCATTAAACATTTTTATTCCTATTAGATAATAATTCCTTGTCTCCTTCTAGAGCTTCCAAGGAGAGCACAACTCTTCCAGAGAAGAAGAAGTCCAGCCTCTGGCAGTTGTAAGCTCCTCCACTCTTTTCACCTGAGTTCCTAAACATCAACACAGTGTTTGATTAAAGTGTCTTGTTGCTGTTCTTCTTTTTTACACGGTGGTTTTCTCCAGAATGTAGGTAGATATTGGACGGCTTTGAATGTTCTCACCATATTAACAAACTCAGAAAACAGGAGAGCCAACCAGGGCAAGGTGCTGGTGGTACCTCCAACAGTTTATCTGTAGAGGTGTCCTCCAGTGCTGTGTGTTGGTGCCCTCCTGTGTTGAGTTTAAGGAATGGGTTTGAGCCAGAACAAAAGGATTGTGTTAACTCTACCATCTCTGCCTGTTTCTATGTGTCCTTTCAATCTCTGCCTGGTGTTGTGGTGTCTGTGTGCAGGAGGTGTGTTGGGGTGGGAGTTCTGTAGGGGTGAGATGACCTAGCTCAGACATATGTACTGAACCTGATGTGTTTACTATAGAGTCATGAAGAAGTGAGGGGTTTTCTGGACAGGCCTGTTCTGCTCTGTGTTGTTTACTAACCTCCTGGTTTGTGCATATTATTAACATCCTGCTGGTGCTTTCCCAATGGAAAAACAGATGAATAAGATCAGCATAGGTTTATGGGACTGTGTGTGCAGCTACCTGTATTAGCTTGAAAAGGGAACCCTTAAATGGTAAATGTGTTACAGCTGCAGCTCCCGCTTGTGTCCACCCCTCTATACGTTTGTGTGCTTTCTTCTACTCCTCTCTTTCCCCCACTTCCCTGCCCTTACACCTCCAGTTTCAGCCGTTTGTTTAGCTCGTCGGGTGGAGCGGGCAAGAAGCCGGCGGGGGAGGCCCCAGTGAACGTCAAGTACAACGCACCCACCTCCCAGATCCAGCCATCCGTCAAGAAGAAGAGCAGCACCCTGCAGCAGCTGCCCAGTGACAAGAGCAAAGCTTTTGACTTCCTCAATGAGGAGTGAGTCTGTCTGAGCGTCAATCTATAGAACACACAGGTTACCAGAACCTAGCATCAAACTACCTCAGTGTGTTTGTGCTTGATTTGACTTCAGTTTGATACATCTGACCTCTGAAATAACTAAAAATCATATCTTTTGATGCAGTGGGAAGGGAGCTTGTGGGTAAAATTAGTGTATTAAGTTGCGTGCCACTTACGTGGTCCGATAGAAAACCCGCGTAGTTCTTCAAACTGAGAAAGAACACAGAACTGTCTTTAAGACATTAGAACCCAAATTCACATTAGGTTTGTTTAGATTTGTGCAGCTCTGTCTCATTCACAAAACCTTCACTAAGGAACATTAGTGTGCCCATCTGCACTGGTGCGCTCACATCAAGTGTGTTGTTTAAAGGGAAATCCACCCTTGTTTATGCACGTTCCTACTGCAGCAATGGTTGTGTGATCCTTATTTTGAAATATTAAGGCATAATATATCCTCATGAAATATTTAGCCTCTGACAGCTAGTAGTAGTTGCATCCCCAGGAATTAAGCTGAGGATGGGAGCAGCCTGCTGCTTTGCTGTCTTTACAACAAGGGAGCAGGCATGTCAGTAAGAGACTAATTCGTCTTCTCTTTGGGTGATGATTGTTCAGCGTTGTTGCATCCACAGTCGTTTGTTATCATAGCTTTGTTACTGTTGTTTTCCATTCACTTGGTCTTCAGTCACACTGAGTGTGAGGTGGAGGACTTGGGCTTGTACAAATAAACTTGTAATTAAAATAAAATAACCCCTAAAACATTAAAGAACCCAAAAGAAGGAATTTTATGAGTGAGCTGCGGTTTGATCCCACAGAGCTTCAGCTGAGAGCGTCACATCGAGACGAGAGCAGAAACGGGCTCAGTACAAGCAGGTCAAAGCTCACGTGCAGAAGGAGGACGGCCGAGTTCAGGCCTATGGCTGGAGCTTACCCAAAAAATACAAAGTAAGAAGACTCCTTTGGAAATGTTTTTGGGAGTTGCACTGAATGTGAAATAAATGTTCAGAACACAGAGCTGCTGGTGTTTCACCTTTTAGGCCAGTGGAGGTCAGTCAGAAGGCAGGATGAAGAATCTACCTGTTCCTGTCTTCCTCAGACCACTGGATGAGAAAGATCCTTCAATGAAGGTGTTTTCTTCTGCTTCTCATTAGCATGCTTGTTCATTTTTAAATGGCTTGTTTACTTGCCTGAAAATCTTGGCCTGGTTTCTTCTACATCCATCAGAGAACGGCCCCAGAACAACCTTCCACTAGGGGTCCCATTAGGTCTTGGCACAAGCAGTAGATGTGACTCAAGTGGTTTTATTCAGTTGTGTAACTGTGTCTGTCCTTCAGCTATGGTGTGCTGCTGGTGTGAATCTGTCTGGAGGGAAAACGAGAGATGGAGGTTCGATAGTTGGAGCCAGTGTGTTTTACAGCGACATGTCGGGCCCAGAGAGCCTTAAAAAGATCGGGTCTCAGAGTAGTCTGGACAAGCTGGATCAGGAGCTCAAAGTACACAACTTTACTCTCTGTGAAGACGTGATACGTTCACATGGAGATCTAACCCTGAGTCATCTTTGCTGGCGTTTCAGGAGCAGCAGAAGGAGCTGCGGCACCAGGATGACTTCTCATCACTTGTGTGGATTTCCACTAGCACTAAATCCACCTCTAAAGTGGTTGTCATTGATGCCAACCAGCCCGGGAACATCCTGGAGAGCTTCTTTGTCTGTAACTCACACATCTTCTGCATCACTAGTGTTCCAGGTCGGTGAATACGAACAAACACAAATGTCTCGTTCTGATTTATTTGAACTCTGTGAGATTTCTGTTATCGTTCAGGCGCGCGAGAGACAGACTATCCAGCTGGAGAGGACTTATCTCCCATGTCTGAGGAAGGACCAACAGGAGATGCCAGTTTGTCAGCTGCCAATAGCAGCTCAGAGGGTGGTGACGGCGTTCTTGGAGGCATCACAGTGGTGGGCTGTAAAGCTGAGGGAACTGTAGCTGTTCCCCAGACAGCAGACCAGCCAGGTAAAGAGCACCACACTAGTGAGAGCCGTCAGGATTACTGATGATCAGCTTCTACTAACATGACCCAATGTCAACAGAATCCAGACCAGCAGAAGAAGCCATGGAGGCCATGGAGACCAGTGCAGAATCTGTGGACCCCAGTGAAAGCCTGAGGGGCGTCTACACAGAACATGTCTTCACAGACCCCCTAGGAGCTCAGCCGTCCAGAGAGACACCAGCCAACTACTCTCAGAGGTAGAGCGGGTCCATCACCAAACAAAATCCAGCTGCTGAGCTCATTAAACTCGTGGAAAGTCGTTCAGTCAGAAACAAGCAGTTTTACTTTTTGTTACCTAACTATTTAGCTTCTTTAGATGTTAAGAGTATAGAAAAGACTGTGGCTATACATGTTTTGTGTGGTCTGAATGTCCATGTTTAGGTCAGCATCAGTCATTGTGGACAAGTCAGTCACGTTATCAGTGTAAATGCAAAATACCTAGAAAATAACCCTATCAGATGAATTCCTTTATTTATTGTCTGAATGTGGAACTGTTGTCTCCTCTGAACAGGGAGAGTGATTTGCTGAAAGACGGTGTGAGTTCAAACCCCAGCTCAGAGGAACCTGACCCCATGATGGAAGAGGCTCAGAAGATGAGCAGTGTTCTTCCCACCATGTGGATGGGGGCTCAGAATGGATGGTGGGGGTTTTATTTCCATAATTGTGATTATTTCCTAAAATCCTCTGTTTACTGATGCACTCAACCTTTGGTCGCAGTGTCTACGTTCACTCGTCGGTGGCCCAGTGGAAGAGGTGTCTCCACTCCATTAGGCTGAAGAAGCCCGTGGTCGGCATCGTGTAAGTTCAGTCAGTCAGAGGACCCCTGTAGGTTTGACTCTCTGTGCCTGTTTGCTGAAACGTGTTTCACCCTCAGACACGTGAAAGGACGGGTCCTGGTCAGCCTGTCGGACAGCACCTTAGCTATTTTCCACAGAGGAGTAGGTGAGGGAGCTCTATCACCTCCTCATGATGTCCTATCAAGCTGCTGTGATGATTGAAGCTTGTGTTGCCTGTTCCTTCTCAGATGGACAGTGGGACCTGACCAACTACCATCTGCTGGACCTTGGGAAGCAGAACCACTCCATCCGCTGCATGACTGTAGTCCACGATAAGGCGTGGTGTGGCTACAGGAACAAAATTTACGTGGTGCACCCCAAAGCCATGAAGATAGAGGTAAAGACCCACCAGCTCAGCGATTTATCTCTGGTGTCACATTTGTTTTATACGTATGTGACTTCTGCAGAAGTCCTTTGATGCCCACCCTCGTAAGGACAGTCAGGTTCGTCAGCTGGCCTGGCACGGTGATGGCATCTGGGTGTCCATTAAACTGGACTCTACCCTCAGGCTGTTCCACGCTCGCACCTACCAGCACCTTCAGGACATCGACATCGAGCCCTACATCAGCAAGATGCTTGGTCAGTTTGCTGCTGCTCATGTGTCTCTGGTTACAGGATTGTTCTCGGTCCTTATTGAGGGGTTGACGGGATGTTTCACTGGTGTGCAGGAACGGGAAAACTGGGCTTCTCGTTCGTCAGGATCACAACTCTCATGGTGTCATGTAATCGTTTGTGGATTGGGACCGGTAACGGAGTCATCATCTCCATTCCTCTGACAGAAAGTGAGTGTTTCATTTACTCATTTATGAGCTTGAGGGTCCATCTGTTCATAACGGGGGTGCAACACTATTCACATCCAAACATGTAAGAAGAGCCAAGATTGTTATAAAGGGTGGCCGTCATTCAGGTATAGAGAGCTAAAAGGGTCTGTATGGAAAGCCAAAAGAGTCATAATCCATGGCATCAAAATCCCAGAGTATCTAAGTATGCCAAGTTACAACAACCATAATTTCTGTATGGACCGTCAAAAGAGACTGAGTCCATGTTAGGGAAGTAAAAAGGGTCCCTATCTTTGCACCAGGAGCTAAAAAGGTCAGAACTCTCTATGGAAAGGCAAAGTTGATAAAATTAATGTATGAGCTGTTCTAGATGAATTTATTGTGACTGATCTGTTAGCAGCCAACAACGTGACCAAAGCAGCAGGAAACCATCCTGGAGGTGTGGTTCGCGTGTACGGAGACAACAGTGGGGACAAAGTGATGGCTGGGACATTCGTCCCCTACTGCTCCATGGCCCACGCTCAGCTCAGCTTCCACGGTCACAGGAATGCCGTCCAGTTCTTCACTGCCGTTCCAGGTTGGACAATTAGTGTGTGAAAACACTCCAAATACGAAATAACCACTTCATCCGTTTTCTGAATTAGGAATTATGTGCCTAAAACAAGCTCCTTCAAAAAGTCCTCATTTGTGATGTCACAAACAGGAAATTAGCATAGAACCACCTCTCACCTGGCTCTACTACGAGCCCCTCCTGGATATCGGAGATTCTCAGCTTATAGCAGTCTGAGTGGGGGATGAGTGGGCGTAGCCAGCTCCAGCTTGTTGTTCTCATGAGCCCTGGGATGGCTCATTCTGGAAGGTACTGAAACTGTCAAGAATAAAACGGCTCAGATTGCTTAATGTGAGAGGGACTAAAGCCTAATTTATACTTCTCCGTCTGTGTCGGTACGGAGAAGCGCCATTATGCGCCGTCGCAAGGCCTCTCCCAACACGGACGGAGTAGAGCCCACTTTTCTGACTGTGACGGAGACTGCAAGCCTGTAATTGGCCAAGACGCCGCTTCCTTCCTTCGTCAACAGCAGCACCACCATTCCCCCTTAAAAAAAATAAAACGAGCCGAAGATATCTAGCAGCAGACAGGGAGCAAATTGAAGTTCTTGCAGAAAAAGTCAGAAAATATGAACATTCACCCGTGTCTGAAGGAGTACAAAGATAAGCGGCAGGCGTTTTATTCATGAACGGAAAAGACGGGAAACGTGGGTTTAGAGGTGGCGACCGCATGAAGAGGTGGAGGAGAATGAGGGACAAATTCGTCTGTGTTAAAAAGTCTCTGAAATCCAAAAAACACCACAAAAAGAGAATAGTAAATACACTATCGTGGACCAGATATGTGATTAATGGTGACAGGATACCACAGAAAAGCGCTACGCCCGCTGTTGTCCTGGTGGGGAATTGCTTTGCGACTCTTCCCAGGTGACTAAGAAGTCAGAAAGGAAAACATCTCCGTCAGTGCGTCTGCGCAGCTCCACACTCGAGCTGACGGATAAGTATAAATCAGCCTTTAGCGCAAAGAACTTCATGAATGTGTTTTGTATCGACTATAGGACTATTTTAACTTGTTTAAAAAAGCAGTAGACAGTCCACTTTACTGAAATCTGTCTCACTGTTGATTAGTTTCACTCCTGCTGGGGTGCCAAACTCCAGCCCTGGAGGGCTGCTGTCCTGCATGTTTTTGTTGTTTTGTTTTAACCCTAGCCCACCCTAACCCTTAGCAGAAATGTAGGAAAATCCAAAAATACCAGGGCCCTCATTTATCAACTGTACTTACGTACAGATCTGTGCGTATTTCGTGCGTGGGAACGATTTTACGCATTGTGTGGTATTTACCAATTTGTACTTGTGCGTGAAAACGTTCCTAAATACAGGGTTCGTACGGGTGCTTGAAATCCTTGAAAATGCTTGAATTTCAATAACGTGTTTTCAAGTTATGGAAAGTGCTTGATTTCTGTATTGAGTCCTGGAAAATGCTTGAAAAACAAACTGCACGGTTTTGTTTATAAGATCACCCAAGTTAGTTTGATGAAAAAACTCAATTTGTTATCTGTGTTAACGTTAAAAACTAGAGAGCGATTATTTCGCTTTTAGTAAACACGGCTGCGGCTGCTCTCAGAGGGTCCGCTCCTTTGTGTCACACCGGTCTGTTAGCAGCAGGCTCCTCCTACTATAGAGACCAGCCGCTGGACCGGCGGTGTACGCTGGCTTCGCTATGAAGCAGACCTACTTTACCGATGAGACTTTTATGCTAGTAGCCTCGTGTGTGAGAGCGCTGCTTTGGGTATGGGATCCAGCGGGTCCTTCTGTGATAATTAGTTATGAAACCAAGACTGGAGTAGAGCAGGGAACAAAAAAAACCGGTAAGAAATCTCTTTTTCGGTGCTAAAAAGTCTGTTATGAACCGCAAAGCCCAGTTCCTCCTGCTGCAGCTAGCCTACGTCAGACGTCGGCTGCATCATTCACAAACTTTGTTTACAAAACACCTCCGAGTTCACGAACTAATAAAATACCGAAAAAAAAATCAAAGTTTTGACTGCATCTGGGAAAGTAAACAGCAGCAGAGCTAACTGTGTTCAGGTTTGTCACTAAACATGTAAATACCAGTAATTTAATGAAGCACCTTGTCGTTCATGGCATCTATTTGTGAGCAGAAGCATGGACCGTGTTTGGCTGAGAAAGCAGACCCGAGTTCACGTGGCAAGCCATTTTATCATTTAATCAACAGCTAGTAATTCCTATTTTACATAGAAACAATATAATTAATCCTAGTCCAGGTCATATTCTTTCTAGTCACAATTCAAACTAAATATATCAACAGCTATTTTTACTAGCAGAAATACAATCCCTATTTGTTCATCGAGTATAATTATTTATTTTCATCAATTAATGGTTCTGCAGATGGAGGGAGGGTTGTGATCAGATATTTCAGTAATGGGTGGTAATAGTCAGAAATTTAGCAGGAGCAGGATTTTAAACACAGCTTCTATAAGAGCTGCAAAAGTAGGAGCAAAACTTGACCTTAGACACATTTCAAAATGTAAAATGTGATGTTTTTATTTACTTTGTCCCTGCTTTGTGGAATATTACAAGATAATATTTATAATTATGTTCTGATCACATTTTTCTGCCCCTGATCTGTGTCATAGGATTTTGATACCAAGTCCCAATCCAACACCTCAGCAATGCATTCAGTTAATAAGAAGAAAGTAGAAAACATCCAAGTTGTCCTTTCAGATTCATTTATTTGTAACTTGGAATATAATAGAATACTTTATTTGTCTGAAACCAAACAGTAACAGAAATTTGTCTTTTAACAGGCCTCAACTTCCTGTTTTGATGTCATTTCCTCAGATTAGCTGCTAAAAAACATCACTCTGTCAGGAAGAACATTGATAATAAATGTGTTAATATTAGGAATATGTTTGATATTAGCCTCATTGCTCATAATTCAAATTGTTTAAATAGTATGTGGCAGTGTTTTGCAATAAGCATTACTATGACTGCACCCATGTTACAGCCCGCAGGCTCGCTCTTCCTTGCACAACACGGCTCATATCGTGGCTCTAGGAGACTGCAAAAACCGTTTGCAACCAGAGAGTCATACAGTGTGATTAATATACGGCTATCTTGGCTGTGTTTTTGCTGTCAGTAGACAGTTTCTCTTTGTCTTTTAGTGTATCTTGAGTGTCAGATGGCTGTGTGTTTTTGTCTGAGTTGCTGCTGTGAACTGGGAGAGCAGGGTGTTTGGTTTTAAGGTAACAGACTAGAACTAAAAGCAGACAGGTTAAAATTAAAACTAAGTCATTGTCATTTCGTTTGAAAATTTCTATCTGAGGATAAATTAAGGTCACGCTAGTTGCTTTATAAGGTTATAGCAAATTTTTTTCACCTGATTCCAGTAATTTAAAATCACGTGATCAGGCCTGATTTTTGATCCTGTTATCGGATAAAATCATCTCTATTATATAACAGTAATAAATTCATATGATAGTGAGGTGAAACTGTCCTCTTGAGTCCTAATGTAGTGTTTTGTCTTTGCCGTGTGGTGCTTGAAAAGTTTGAAAATTTACCTTGAAAATGCTTGAAAAGTGCTTGAATTTGTCAGTGGAAAAAGTGTAAGAACCCTGTAAATATAAGAACAGCTGTGACCATGCGTAGGAACAGCATCTAGTGGCAGAACGAGGGAACAGCAATTCTGAAGGTCTCAGTGATCCACGCGTGTTCCTCATCCACTAATTATTCTACCCAATAAATAAATATTTTGGTGGATAAACAGCTGTGTCACATTATTGGTGCTAAAACACCCGTGACCCACGGGAATCTGACATTGTAGAACGGCTGATTTCGTGTTATTTTGTAATCACAATGTTTACTCTTCCCATTTTATGTTTTAAATCATTTTGAATTTATTTATTTATTTATTATGTTTTAATTAAATTATTTTGTCCTTGTGAAGCGAATCGTGATTATTTGTGAGATGCACTATATAAAAGATCGTTTCTTATTCTTATTATTATTATTGGAGGATTTAGCAGAGCAGAGTGCACTCCAGAGGGAACGGCTCTTCCATGAGCGCAGCGCACTGATCCGATTCCAGTCCAGATTCTATTTTACAAATAAAACAACCTCCAGAACCTCCTCTGCTCCCCGATCATACACGCGTTGTCAAGTGTCCGGTGTTTCGATCTCGCTGTCAATAAAGTTTGTCTTTTTTTTTCCGGGAAGAACCCAGGGAATCCCCTCCCGACCTGAGGACGTAGTGTGACCAAATATGGTTAATTCAGGGCGTTTCTGTATGTAAATGACGATAAACGTGCACGAGCTCCTATATGTGCACAGGTGGGATTTATCATCAGACGATTGCGGAGGAACGTGCGTACGAGAGGCCACCGCATGTTTCATAAATCAGGACGTTGACTGTTCGTACACACGTTCTAAATTTCATCCGTAGGAAGGAATATAGGAACGTTTCTACGAACGTTTGATAAATGAGGCCCCAGGAGTCACTCAAAAACTCCAAATCCAACTGAGCCTGGATGCCTCTGGTTTAAACTGTGTTGTTATAATTTATGAGCATTAAACTTTCCCACTGGAAATTTTGATTTGATTACTCAGTGTCTGTTTTCAGGACATCCTGATCCATCTGCTTCCTGTGGAGGAGAGACGGTAGGTGACAAGTCCACCGATGCTGCAGCTCAGGAGGGAAAGCAGTCCATGTTGGTTATGAGTGGAGGAGAAGGCTACATCGACTTTAGGATGGGTGAGTTTACATCCGAGCAGCACAAACTGAGGAGTGATGATCAGTGTGGTGGGTTGATGAGGACACCTGGTGTGTGTGTGTGTGTGTGTGTGTGCAGGTGATGAGGATGGCGAGGCAGAGGAGGCAGAAGACGCCCCCCTGAAGCTGCAGCCTTTCCTGGCTAAATCTGAGCGCAGCCACCTCATCGTCTGGCAGATTTTGGCCAGTGAAGACTGATCAGGTGGACCTCTAGAGGCCTGATGCGTCTTTTCTGTCTCACCGCAGTAAAAGAGGCGGAGCTGGAGGAGACTGCTCTGTAGGCACAACTTTCATCAGCACTTATTTTTGCTCCCTGAACAATGAGAGCAAAATCTGCTGCAGGAGTGTTTTCTCTGAGAACTCTGGTTTTACTTTGTTCTGCTACGTTTTATGTGAGCGGGCTGGAACGATTTTCATTCTGTTGAAGGTGAAGCTGACCTTTTTGTGTTTTTCAGCTTAACCAGTCGAAGCTCATACTGAACACAGGCTAGCACTAAAGCATGTAAGCTGGACCAACCCAGGCAGCATCCAGTCATGAAGGAGTCTTCATCCGTATCCTGTTATTCTCCTGAAGTTCTCCAGCTGTGTTTGGGTTATGTGCTCCTCATGAATCACAGCAGTTTTATGTTATTTTTCATATGAACCAGTGAGAGCCCAGTTTGTGTTCACCATAAAGCCTTTATTTCCTTTTACCCAAACATAACCACATGCTTGCTGCTCTGAAGCTGCCATCACAGTTCAGAACATCTCCATCAAACAAAAACAGGATTCTGGTTTCATTCCTGCTTATTTTACAAGGACAAAGAAATTAATAGAAACTACTTGAGTGGGTGTTAAATTCAGAGATACTAAACCTTCAGCCAGACCAAATCTAACTTTATTTATTCAACCACACTTCTACAAGGCCAATGGTGATTGTGGTTGCAGCTGGGTTTTGTTTACACACTGGCACACAGTAACCATGTTCAAGCTCTAACTGACCCATCTGTTGCTCGACTCTAGAACCAACCTTTCAGCCACTCAATCAGGTCACAGTGATGTCATAGCTCCACAATTCCAGCTGCAGTGTGATAAAAGTGCCCTGTAATAAATCTGTTGGTTTTAGACTAAATGTAGTCTGGGTTATCACTAACACTTGCACGAACATGCTAAACCATTAGCGCTAATGCTCATGAACTCGTGGTCTTGATCCATGTTAAACATGTCAGCGGAAAAGATGGTGTCCTGATGCCACTTTACGTTCCCAGGCACATTGCATTCTGGGTACTTAAAGGCTAAATTACCAGCAGGAAGCTACACAAAAGAATGAGGTTCTGATTTAAAGCTAGACCTGTGATCATGAGAATTACAGACTTCCAAACCTCCAGAGGAAAAACCAGGTCAAAAGTCAGAATTGGAGATCTCTGGGGCCGTTTCACACGTCTGAGGGTTTAAGGGTGTCAAAGGTTAGCCCTTATAACACTTATAACAATTGGCCTTAAGCTAGCTTAAACGGTTGAGACCATTATAAATATATGATGGTCCAGGGCTAACTTCTAGATGACGGTTCTGCCTAGCCTAAAGCTACTTCCAGTATATAGTCATGGATTAGAAACACAGGACCGGTGGCTCCGCCCAGTCTACGGCTGCTACCTGCTTTTCAGTTTGAGTCGTGCAGATATGACATCACTGTAGCATGATTGGATAGTTCAGATATTGGTATTGACCTCTTAACCAGTTAACATCAGCGTTTACAGAGAGTCCCTCAGACTTTATCAGCCTTCCACCCAGCTGAGACTGGCCCAGTTTGGGACGGTACTCCTCTCATGTTCAGAACTTTTATCTGAGGCCAATCACTGAATTTACAAAAGAGAGGGCAGATTGGTGTGATGTGATGTTTTTATGTGTGTTTTAGCAGAAATGTTGTCTTACCTGTTGTAGATGGCTTTCTGAACGGCCTCTGGACAGAGTGATCAACTTATTTACACCCCCCACCCGGCTCAGGTGTGCACCTTTCCAACCAGTAAGTCACCTCCAATTCAGGCTAGCAATAACAGACCTTCCATGTCAAGTTAGCATTTAGCTAATTATAGTTCAGAATTCGACACGGTGGGTTAGAAATCTGCTCACACCTCGTGTTACGGGCGTTTAATTCTGTGGTCATCTGTAGTGAAGATCAGCTGCTACAGCATTTCGATGGAATTTTATCCTACTGGGAAAAAAACATGAAATACGGTGTTTCAGATAGAATATAGGTCATAAAATAAAATTGGCATGAACTGCTCTGAATCTGCTCTAACTGGTTTCACTAGCTGTTAACTTATCTGTCTGATCAGAAATAATCAGAAAACTCAGGAGAAACCTAGAGCTTTCCCCCACAGGTAGGAAATGGCCCGTAGTTCATGGGTTTGTTCCTTGAGGTTCACTTCTGTGCTCAAGTCCCAACGGCTGTGCTCGGGGTTTCGCCCCCCCCACCCCCAAACTGAAAATGCCTTAGTGATCAAGGGCTGGTGGTCTTCTCGTGCGTGACTAAGAACTTGTTTTCACTTTGTTTTCTTCACCTGAAAACTCTGCTTGCTACCAAAGACTGACCATCAGCCACGAACTGAAACAACAGCAGGTTTTTCTAACAGGAACACTTGTGTAAGGAGAAATACGAGAGCTATATTTTTGAACTTTCATATTTGTAAAGTGAAATATTGTAAAGGTGTGAGAGGGACACATCTGGTGAACAACGTCTGCTCTTTGTACCAAACCTGCTCAAAATCCCTTCATGTAAAGAAGCTGGGGGGGGTTTGTTTATTTTATCAGCTTTTATTTGCAGAATCGCAACCTCCCTCACCCCAATGCCATTTAATGCTGTACTTGTGTTTTTGTATTTAACAGTATCAGAAATCCTGTCCTAATTATGCAAAGCGTCCATCTCCTGTCCAGGAGAGAAGACATATATTTAAATATAGTTTCAGTTTAGCAACTTCAGTATTTATTTACAGATCGAGCCTTTGCAATTGAGAATGTATGTTTGTATATTGAGTGTAATTGATTATAAGTGTATGAAACAAAATGGTTGATTGTGTAACAGCTGCTGTTACTTGGCTATGCACAGAGTCCATGTGGGGTTTACTCGTGTCTGTCCTGATGCAATCAGCTCTCCTCTCTCCACAGCAGGAGGTGAAGTCCCAGCAATAACCAGGAAGCTCCATCCCACCTCTGCTCATTCCTGCAGCCTGCTTTAGGAGGACAGGCCAGGACGTCCTTCTGTAGGACAAACACAGACAGCAGCTCTAGCCTTACTGGTTTTGAACTATTAAACCTATTGCTGTGGACACATTTCTGGCTCCTGGCTTGTATTTAGTATGAAATGCTCAACGATCACGTCTGTTAACGGCACCTTTAATCCATCTGGGTTTCTGCTGGACATTATCCCTTTGATCAACAAGACAACCACTGGTGAGGAAAGAGCTGGGTTGAGAGGTTCCAGGCTCATCTCAATGCATAGCTCTGGCTCCTGAACTAGCTACCTCGAGAAGGGTTGGACACTACCACTTGGACGTTGCCCCCACTGAGAGGCGCTGAGCATACTTGTTAAAGTCCCACTAGTTGTCGCGCACACTGGTGTGTGAATATGTTCTCTGCATTTGGCCCATCCTCTGGGGGAGCAGTGAGCTGCAGACAGCCACGCTCGGGAACCATTTGGTAGTTGCTCCCCTTGGTGGCTGTATGTTTTGGGTTTACCCTGGTGAATGAGAGGGTAGCCTCCCTGTATGTGTGGGGGGATAGGTCCTGACTGTCATTTGTTCTTAGGCTCCAATCAGCATATAAGACTACCCACCCTTTTTGGAGGGGTTGCTGGAGAGCGGTACCTTCTGGTGATGCCCTCGTTTTCATGGGGAACTTCAACGCTCATGTGGGCAACGACAGTGATACCTGGAAAGATGTGGTTGGGAGGAATGGGCCCGCCTGATCTGAATCAGAGCGGTGTTTTGTTATTGGACTTCTGTGCTCGTCATGGATTGTCCATAATGAACACCATGTTCAATCAAAAGGGTGTGCTCTTGGCACCAGGATGCCTTAGGCAGCAGTAGCACGGTAGAGACGTCACCCTGCGGCAGCAGTCAGCTGGGGCTGATTCTAAATCAGCGTGGAGCAGAGTTTTAACCTGAAGATGGAGATAGAATTATGGTTTTGGGCTGAAATATTTAATTTTAAGTGAGTTGCACTAGACTGCCAAAATAATGATTACACATGTCTACAGCACTATTAGACACTCATCTATACAGGTTATCAGCAAAAAAAAAGTTGATTTAGGTGTTACTCGCTCTTTAATTTCACCTATGGAAGCGTTACAAAACATTCACCCCCCTCAGAGTTGTCATGACTGTAAACTAGACCTATTAAACCTAAAATGTTTTTTTGAACCAGGCTGTAAACATGTTTACACTCACCGGCCACTTTATTGGGTACACCTTAAGAACTGCCTTAATCCTTCGTGGCATAGACTCATCAAGGTGCTGGAAACATTCCTCAGAGATTTTGGTCCAGATTGACATGATAGCATCACGCAGTTGCTGCAGATTTGTCTGCTGCACATCCATGATGTGAATCTCTCGTTCCACCGCATCCCAAAGGTGCTCTATTGGATTGAGATCTGGTGACTGTGGAGGCCATTTGAGTCCAGTGAACTGATTGTCATGTTCAAGAAACCAGTCTGAGATGATTCCAGCTTTATGACATGGAGCATTATCCTGCTGGAAGTAGCATCAGAAGATGGGTCCATGTGGTCATAAAGGGATGGACATGGTCAGCAACAATACTCAGGTAGGCTGTGGCGTTGCAACCATGATCAATTAGTACTAAGTGTTGTGGGAAAAAATGTTTGTTCTGTTTCAGTTCCTGATGTATTTAGCTCAAAGAATATAATGGTTCAAGCAGCTTGTCTGACGTCACTCCTCTCAGGCCCGTGTGATGCTGGATCAGGCCTCCTCCTTTCCTCCGAGCTGGTTCAGCATTTGACTTCTCGTTCTTTTCCCACTCTCCCGGTTCGTTAAATCTTCTGATCGACAAAGAACGAGTCATAAAGGCCGCCTCGTTGCAATCAACGTAAACTCTTTATTGCTCTGTATAAGAAGGGCCAAAGCTGCCTCCATCTCATGAGGAGGCTGAGGTCCTTCGGAGTTAACTCCCAGCTGCTAAAATCCTTTTATCATTCTGTTGTTGGCTCTGTTATTCATTCTGCTGTGGTCTGCTGGGGTGTAGGCAGCTCTGACCGAGACAGGAAGAGACTGAACAAGCTAGCTACCAAAGCTAGCTCGGTTCTGGGCTGCCCACTGGATTCTGTTGAGACGTGTGAAAGGAGGATGCTGGGGAAGATGACCTCCATCTTAAGAAACCCCTCCCACCCACTGCACTCCACTGTGGAGATCATGGACAGCTCCTCCAGAGGTAGACTGAGACATCCCAGATGTAAAACTGAGCGCTATCGTAGATCTTTCATCCCCTCTGCTGTAAGAGTGTATAACACCTCAGTTTAAGCTGTACTGGTATCATCCTGGTACACAATAACACCAATCCAATATTCAGTATGTGTTCTATACTTGTGCAATACCGGATTCACATTGTTGTCTGTGTCTCTTACAGTATGCTGCATAGTGTTGGTACCAAGTTTGTTTTCATCTTTTATTTGTGTTGTTTTTTAGTGATCTAAGATTACAATACTAGATTACTGCCTATGTGTATATAGATGTATCCTTGTTTTTATCTTTCTTCTAAGCTGTGACAAGTGAATTTCCCCACTGAAAGATCAATAAAGTCTATTCTATTCTATTACATCTTTATTTTAACCCAGTGTCACTTGGGGAGATTCTGACCATCTCCCATCGTATAATGGCTAATCTGGCTTGCATTTGCAAGTCACACAGCTTGTATCTTCTTGCAGAACCTGGCACCGCCTGGTACCACCAAGGTTGTAACTTTGGTTTCCTTGGTAACCGACATATTTATGATATCTAGCTCCAGGCACTGGGTCCCATGTTGTCTAAACCTTCTCCTGTCTTATCTGTCCCTAGGTCGGAAACTCCTCACCTCCCTTTGCACACAGTTTTATGACACCAGACCTTCACAGGAGATGAGAACTTTCCTGTTTTTAGCTGGAACTTAAAGCTTGATGTAAACATGCATAAATCATCATTATAAAAGGGTCAATAAAGAGTACAAGAATCATATGTGTATCAATAAAGCTGTATAGAAAAGTGATTAACTGGATTCTAAATTCTAATATTAAAGGCACAGTAGGCAAAAAAATATAATTCCTGTCATAAGGGGCCCAAAGTGTGCAAAGTAAATGTCCCCCACACCAGTACACCACCACCACCAGCCTGAACCGTTTATACAAGGCAGGATGGATCCATGCGTTCATGTTGCTGATGCCAAATTCTGACCCTACCGAGACTCATCAGACCAGGCAACATTTTTCCAATCTTCTATTGTCCAGTGTTGGTGAGCCTGTGTGAATTATAGCCTCAGTTTCCTGTTCTTAGCTGACAGGAGTGGCACCCGGTGTGGTCTTCTGCTGCTGTAGCCCATCTGCCTCAAGGTTCCACGTGTTGTGTGTTCAGAGATGCTCTTCTGCATACCTTGGTTTGAGTTACTGTTGCCTTTCTATCAGCTCCAACCAGTCTGGCCATTCTCCTCTGACCTCTAGCATCAACAAGGCATTTCCCCCCAGTGCCGCTCACTGGATGTTTTCCCTTTTTAGGACCGTTCTCTGTAAACCCTAGAGATGGTTGTGTGTGACAATCCCAGAAGATCAGCAGTTTCTGAAATACCCAGACCAGCCCGTCTGGCACCAACAACCACGCCACGTTCAAAGTCACTTAAATCACCTTTCTTCCAAAGGATAAACCATCAACCCTGCTCAAACGCCACCTTTCCTGGTGGGGTCACCCAATAGGACAGCGGGAGGGTTAAATCACCTTTCTTCCCCCTTCTGAAGCTCCGTTTGAACTGCAGCGAATCATCTTGACCATGTTAACATGCCTAAATGCATTGAGTTGCCATCATGTGAAATAGCTGATTAGTAATTTACATCAACGAGCAGTTGGACAGGTGTACCCAATAAAGTGGCTAGTGAGTTTATTTCTGCTTTGAAATTGGCATTTTTATTATTGGAGTCAATGAGAATTTGCTCACTTCTGGTGCCAGCCCCTAGCGGATGAGGGTGGAACTGCAAATTTTGGCACTTCCGTGTTGCTTCATAAGATCAGGAAAATGGATCCCCCTTGGTTATACCTGGCAGTCCAAGCGGAACATGGCTTTGGTGGTCACAGAGGCAAAAACCTGGGCGTGGGAGGAGTTCGGTGAGGCCATTAAGCAAGACTTCTGTGCAGCTTCGAGGAGATTCTGGTCCACCATCCAGCATATCACAAGGCGCACTACCAACACCATTTATAGTGGGGACGGTGTGGATCGGTGGACGGAGTACTATGAAGACCTTCTCAATCCCACGGGCATGTCTTCCAGTGAGAAGTGGAGTCTGGGGACTTGGGTCGGGCTCTCTAATCTCTGGTGCTGCTGAGGTCACTAAGGTGGTCAAAAAGCTCCATGGTGGCCTGTTCCATGAGTTTATTTTTTTAAATAATTCCATTGAAGCATGGTTGAAAAGCAATGTCTGACTTTCATTGGTTAAATTGCATAGAACTTTTTTATTACTTTGGTCAGATTCAAGTTATTTCTGTGACCGGGTTTTTCTTTCGTTGACCAAAGGTTAGCCTACCAACAATTTTGTCCACGTTTGTAGACATGAGAGAGGTACACCCTGCTCCTCACCCCTGCTTTCCACCGCATGTGAAAGCATCGCGAAACGGCCGCCGTTATAGTGGACAGGGTCCTTTCCACTGGCAGCTCTCTCTTCACCACGACAGACCGGTACAACGCCCCCATCACTGCAGACGCAGCACCAATCTGCCTATCGATCTCACGCTCCACCCTTCCCTCACTCGTGAACAAGACCCCAAGATACTTGAACTCCTCCACTTGGGGCAGGACCTCGTCCCTGACCTGGAGAAGGCATTCTACCCTTTTCCGACTCAAGACCATGGTCTCGGATTTAGAGGAGCTGATTCTCATTCCAGCTGCTTCACACCCGGCTGCGAACTGCTCCAGCGAAAGCCGGAGATCACGTTCTGATGAAGCCAACAGGACCACATCATCTGCAAAAAGCAGAGACCTGATCCTTAGGCCACCAAAACAGATCCCCTCACCCCCTTGACTGCACCTAGAAATCCTGTCCATAAAAGTTATGAACAGAATCGGTGACAAAGGGCAGCCTTGGCGGAGTCCAACTCTCACCGGAAACGAGCCCGACTTACTGCCGGCAATGCGGACCAAGCTCTGACACTGGTCGTACAGGGACCTAACAGCCCGTATCAAGGGGCCTGGTACCCCATACCCCCAGAGTACCCCCCACAGGGCCTCTCGAGGGACACGGTTGAACGCCTTCTCCAAATCCACAAAACACATGTAGATTGGTTGGGCGAACTCCCACGCACCCTCCAGGACCCCCCCAAGGGTATAGAGCTGGTCCAGTGTTCCACGGCCAGGAGGAAAACCACATTGCTCCTCCTGGATCTGAGGTTCGACTATCCGACGGACCCTCCTCTCCAGAACCCCTGAATAGACCTTACCAGGGAGGCTCAGGAGTGTGATCCCTCTGTAGTTGGAACACACCCTGCGGTCCACCTTTTTGAATAGGGGGACCACCACCCCGGTCTGCCAGTCCAGTGGAACTGCCCCCGATATCCATGCGATATTGCAGAGCCGCGTCAACCAACACAGCCCCACAACATCCAGAGCCTTAAGGAAATCCGGGCGGATCTCATCCACCCCCGGAGCCTTTCCACTGAGGAGTTTTTTGACCACCTCAGTGACCTCGGCTCCAGAGATTGGAGAGCCCAACCCAAAGTCCCCAGACTCTGCTTCCACCCAGGAAGACGTGCCGGTGGGATTGAGGAGGTCTTCGAAGTACTCGGCCCACCGATTCACAACGTCCCGAGTCGAGGTCAGCAGCACACCCTCCCCACTGTAAACAGTGTTGGTAGTGCACTGCTTTCCCCTCCTGAGGTGCCGGATGGTGGACCAGAATTTCTTCGAAGCCGTACGGAAGTCTTGTTCCATGGTCTCACCGAACAAGAGGACCGCATTCTCTGAATTTATGGACAGCGTAAAAGTTTGGTTACAGGAAGCGGGCAGTCCTGATACAGAACCAAACTACTGCTGGTGATAAAGTTGTTGACAATGTGGATGAAATCAAACCTGAAGACAGTGTCTCTAATATTTCAAGTGTCAAGTCACATACAAAGTCATCTTCACGGCAATCCTGAACTTCATCAGCATCTTCTGCACGCATTAAAGCTGCCGCAAAACAGGCAGCGCTCATGGAGCGGGTCGCTGCATTAAAGAAAAAACATCTTATTGAGGCTCAAGAGGAAAAACTAAGAAAGGAAAAGGAGAATCAAATCAAACTTTATTTATAAAGCGCTTTTCCAACACAAAGTGCAACTCAAAGTGCTTTACAGGTTAAAATGACCCTATATAACCCACATTCCCATTCCTCCCACACCATTTTAAAAGCATTGGCATATCCATTTATCCCCCCCCACACACACACACCTAACTCCCATACACAGACACTTCAGAACATCAGTAAAATGATATTTGGCTGAGTTCAGATGAGCCAGATAAGGTAGGGCAAGGAAACACCATCAGAGGAGCCGTCTGCCCCGGCAGCAGTAGGTCAACTGCAGCAGCCGAGGTACCGACACAGGGTGCAACGGAGAGGGAGGGCACAGACCCCACCTCCACCCAAGCACTACCCAGAGGGCACCCAGGCAGCAACAGTCGACCACCGCCCCCGAAGCAGAGGGCCCCCACAGAGGAAACACTGGAAGAAAGATTAAAAGATTAATGTAAGATGAATATAAAAATAACGTGCCAATATAATAGTTAAAATATTAAATAAATATGATTATAATAAACATTAAAATAATGTAGAATACAAACAATGATAAAATGAATCAAATAAAATATGCACAGCAATCAAATTTAATAACTAAAAATCACTTAAAAGCTAAAAAGGTGAGTCTTGAGCCTGCTCTTAAAACCATGAACGGTCTCTGCGGCCCTGAGGTCCTCTGGCAGCCTGTTCCAGAGGCGAGGGCCATAATACTGAAAAGACGCCTCGCCATGAGTATGTGTCCTGACCTTAGGGATAACCAGGAGACAGCTGCCAGAGGAGCGCAGAGGCCGCGAGGGTTTGTAGGGTAAAAGCAATTCTGAGAGATAAGAAGGCCCAAGACCATTAAGACACTTAAAAACCATTAAAAGAACCTTAAAATCGATCCTGAAACATACGGGGAGCCCATGCAATGATTCCAAGGTCAAGGTCAAGGTCAGCTTTATTTCTATAGCACACTTACTGTTGCTCACGCAACCCAAAGTGCTGTACATAGCAAAACCACATAACACACACCCAAGAAAAATGAACATGTTAAAAAAATAAAAAGTAGACAATAAAAATAATAAAACCATGAATAAAATGAGAGGTTGAATAAAACAATAACTACACGCTCCAATAATAAAAACACAATAAAACCAGATAAAAAGTAAAAGAATAGCTAGACAGATCAGCCAACATTAAAAGCCAGGTCAAAGAAATAAGTCTTAAGCAACGACTTAAACTGCTCCAAACTCTGAGAGGTCCTAAGCTGTAAGGGAAGACTGTTCCAGAGCCGAGGGCCAGCCACTGAAAAAGCTCTATCTCCTCGGGTCCTCAGACGAGCCTTTGGGATAACTAACAGGGACTGGGAACTGGACCTCAGATTCCTGCCAGGAGTGTAGGTTGTCAGCAGATCGTGTATGTAGGGTGGGGCTAGGCCATGGAGGGATTTAAAAACAAAAAGCAGTAATTTAAACTGGATCCTGTAATATACAGGAAGCCAGTGAAGGGAAGCGAGCACCGGAGTGACATGATCATGCTTCCTAGTACCTG
>SSNS01000559.1:205370-258943 GCA_006937985.1 Aphyosemion australe
TGTCTTCCTGTGATGTCCAGACGGGTCCGCGAGTGCAGGTGACGGTCCATCACGTCGGTCTGTGGGCAGGGAGGAGCCCCGTCCCACAATTGTTGCAAATCCAAACTCCGTTCCATCTCCAGTGCCCCAGGCAGCTGCTGCTCCAAACCCTCTGTCAGGTGCTGAGAGGCGGGCCATAGAAGAGGCCACATTCACGTAAACCATCGTCATCATCAGAGTGAGGCATCCCGTATGCCTGTAGCGGACGACCAACTTCACCGGGGGTTGAGACGCTCGTGACCTGTTGTCATGAGCCCCTTTGAAGCCCGGACTTCGTTGCCGCCCTAGTGGCGGTTAGGTGACTTGATGAGTTTACCATGAGAAGAGGTGGATCCAAGATGGCCTCTCAGCAACTTCCACAGCTGTGGGGCGAGCAGGACCCGAGACGGACCGTCCTGATGCGGAGAAATCCAGTTGTCTCGTTTAAGCACTTTGATCAGGACCCAATTTCCTGGTTTCACGACCTGTGTGGGCGAAAAAGCACAAGAGGGCTCTGCGAGGTCATTGTATATTATGCCTTGTTTCCTCAGAAAACCACAATCCCCTGAGTTTCAGAGCATCTAGTCATCACCTCATTAACAAAAATGTGTTCCATTGTTTGACCATTGTCTGACCTGATAACAGAAGGAATTCCATAAGTAGGAAAAAATGATTGCACAACACCTTCGCCACTGTTAAAGCGTCACATTTCTTTGAAGGGTAAATTTCTGGCCATTTGGATAATGCATCTATCACCAAAAGGCAATATTTAACTCCATGCATCTGTGACAATTCAATGAAATCCATGTGTATGGTGTGAAATGGGTATTCTGGCGTAGGGAAACTTCCCCTTTTCGGCCGTAAGGGGCCCTGAGCATTGTTTCTCATACAAATCAAACATTTCCGATAATAGTCTTTAGCAAAAGAAGAAAAGTTTACAGTGTGGAAAGACGTGTTTATCAACTATCAACCGTCAAGCAGGATCTCATGTGTCAGGGTCTCAGAGCAGTAAAATGTAGTCTCCGGCAGAGGGAGCCCTTGAGCTGCAAGCTTTGCACTCCGGACAGCAAAAGAGTTTCCCCTGGAGACATCTGTCTGGTGAGCCTGACATTCGCACAAGGCCAGGTGTTTCGGGAGCTGGACCGCTTCCAGCAGCCCCAACAGTTTCGAAGCGTGCGTTAGCTGCTTGCCACGGGGCGTTCCCATGCTGCGATTCTGCCATAGTTCAAAGGTGTGCAAACAGAGAAATTCATCAACTTAAGCATTTTAGATTCAGAGACCGATATCCCAAAACAAGAATCTTTCTGCACCAATTTTGTCTACCAGAAAATAATCCATTTGTATAAATAAATAAATTTCTAAGAAATTTGTTACCACGGTAGAGGGGGGAGCTGCATTGAGTCTGGACGACGTCCTTGGCACCAGCCATTGTTTAACTGCTCTGTACCAAGACGTCGAGGCAAAATAACAAACAGGCCTGAATAAAACAGCTGCTCAACCTTGGAGAAGCCTAAACTGTCTACATAGAATAAATATAAATTTGCAGAGACAAATAACCCTGAGATTTAACTATTGACCATTAAATTCTCTGATACAAGTAGAAATGTGACAGTGTGACTGAAACATTTTAAAGTGAAATCATGTAGGCCTTGGAATGTGTGCGTGTGTGTCTCTGACATTTGTGGTTTTATGACGTGGTGTGGTTAACTGGACATGTTCGAGGTCTTCTGGCTGTGGTTTATTCGGACGGATGCGATAAAGATTATAAATTTACAGTATCCTTTGCAGGGTTTCCCCCAGAAAACTCGCAAAGCCCGGTGGTAGACAAGCCCACGGGCGACCCACTGTGTTTTTGTAAAAAAAAAAAAAGTTGTCAGGAGGTTTAAAAGTATGACTAGTATGTGGTGTTATAAACCATTTATTAACAATATTTATTTGTCTTACAAAAAGGCACAATCTTGAAATATGGTTTTACCAGACACAAAAAAAATACAATTCAGATCATGGAAAATACACCTGACCTCTCACCCTGTTCACTTATCCATCGTAAGATGTTGCTATTGTGTTTTTGTATCACCAGATGCTGTTAAAGTCAGACTTGCAGGTTAAAGACCCCTATTCATTTTAAAGGTGTGCTTAACTGAACAAACATTTTTTTATGATTATTTCTGATTATAATGGATCACTCTGAGTTTTTCATGCAGGCTGAACATGAAAATAGTCTCCTACACCTATCTCCTGCATTAACAAGGGCTACAGCTATTTAATATTTTAGTATTCTAATATTCTATCTAATCCTGTTAATCAAATATTCTATTTGACGACCTTTCAAAACGGAGGAAAAAAATTCTGAGTTTGTGTTTCAAAATCAAACTTCAAGTAGAAATGTTACTAATTTCTACTAGTAACAATGCGTCATATTTTTCTAAATACACACAGATTGGCAATAATTCAACCTAAAATTATATTCAAAGATAGATATGTTAATAAATTATATGCTATAACGGCCTGCCGTATATGCAGCGTCACACTGAGCCGCAGTAATGACTCCAGGTATTAGCTGCGTCCCTGCTCCACACCGCTGCAGCTGCTGCAGCCATCTACATAAACACAATGATGGTGATTTTTCTTTCAGTTGAAGAGTTTATTCAGTCTTAGTTTAACGTGAACACGATTAACGTGTTTTTTTTCCGGTCCCTACGTGACGCGAAAGTTAGCGTGCGTGCTACGTATTAGCTTTTCTCTATGGTATTAGCATTAGCCTACCTGGTCGTGGATTCGGCTGGCTGAAGCGGTTTCCTGTTCAAGCGTAAAGTTGTGCTGTTATGGTAAGACAACTCCGTTTTACAGTGGAGACACTTGACCGTGTTTTCTCTTCTTCTGAGTTTAAAATGGTCCCAAACTTTGGACCGCCTTTGCCTTTTGCGAGAGTTTTTGTCTATCGTTTTCTCCATCACAGGTGATATCCAACGTTGTGCTTCAGTAAAATGTGTCCGTGTAAATTAGAGTCCGGCTGCGTTACGCATTTAACAACGCCTCGAATCAGTAAATAATAATGATTTGAGGAATTTCTTTAATAGAAACATTCAAGTATTTGTTTCAGCGCTAAATTTAACATTTTAAATGTTAGTTTGGTGCATTAAAAAAACTTTAAAATAAATAAATAAGTGACGCAAAGCCTGGCGGGGGGGCACGCAAAGCCTGGCGGCCCGCCAGGCTAAAATAGCGCTGGGGGAAACCCTGCTTTGTATCTATTTTCCCCCGCTAAACAACTGTAATTTTGTTTCCCTCTTTTACTCTGGAAGACTGTGTGATTTCAGCCACACAAGCTTCCCTTATTGTTGGAAAAAGTCCTTGAAGGGTGTAATCTTGAAGATAAGGGGAATGTTTTCTTTTTCTCCCCTCTCAGCTCCTCACTCAGGTCAGCTGACTGGGGCCTCATTGTCCTTGGGCCAGACAAACATGGCTCTGTTTCATGTAGCTTTCCCGGCATATATCATACTGATTGTCATATCAAATTAATTAAAATCAGTATTCCGTAGGTAATTCAGCTATGAATGTTTTTTACCTTTAATCGACTTAATGTCATTCGAAATAAAACAAATAAAACATCTAACACATAAGATATACATAACAAAAATTCTACTTTGAATGAAAACGAGCAGAATGAAGAAAACATCTTATAATTTCTGCCCCCTTTTCCAGAAAAAAATATCTCCACAGTTTCCATTTGTCAGACACATATAGAGATTAATTTTTAAGTATTTCCTATTCTTATTTCCAGAGCTATCATGACCATTGGTTTAATGTAAAATTTTCATAATTAGTACACTCAATTTTGTACATTGTCTGAATATATTAAATGACAGTGATTTTTTTATTTCCTTTTTAAGGTTATTCCATAATTTAACACCATTTACAGACATACCCCATTCCTTAATTTTAGTTCTAAAGCTAGGTTTTGTAAACATATCAGTTTCTTTCAGCATATAATCACTAGTTCTCTTTACAATTATCCTCTGAACGTTTGTTGGCAGAGTACTTAAGTTGGCTTTATACATAGTTGTAAGATTTTCCGGTCTTTTAAATCATGAAATTTCAGTAATTTATATTTGATGAGCAACTGTTTTGATGGATCTCTACAGCCACTATAGTTGATGACTCTCAAAGCTCTTTTCTGTAGAATAAATAAGGGTTGTGTATAGCTTTTGTATGTTGTTCCCCAGATTTCTGCACAATAAGTCAAGTATGGAACAATCAGTGAATTGTACAATGCCAACAACCCAGAATTAGTCAGTAAGAACTTGACTTCATGTAATGCTCCTAAGGATTTGGCAATTTTACCTTTTATGTAACTAATATGTGATTTCCAGGTCAAGTCTTCGTCAATAAACACTCCAAGAACTCTTGTTTCTTTTACCCTTGTGATTTCAGTCCCATCTATTTCCAATGACACATCACTGTTGTGTTTATCTTTAACAGTATGAAATGTGTTATATTGAGATTCAGTGTCAATCTATTTAAATCAAACCAATTTTTTAAATTTTAATCAGTTCATTATTCATCACTTTCGCCACTTATTATTTCATTTTTATCTACTAATAAACAAAGTGCCTCCCTTGACTCCCAAGGCTGTAAGTTTGCCACTGTGAGAAACCCTCCTGCTGCTCGGTTTCTCTCTGTCTCTCTGCCGGAGAGAAACTCTGTACAGCCATGTGTGGCGACTGGTGATTTCTTAGGAATTTCAATGTTCAGAGGCGATAATTTAAAGTATCCAATATGCAGTTTCGAATGTAACAGGCAGACTGCAACCTTCTCATGAGCCCGGGCCTCGACCTCTTGACCACTGAAATATCCTCATTTTAATTGACTTCTAGGAGATGTCCACTTAATATTTTTATCACAGTTTGAACTCACAGATGGAGGCATATGGAAGGCAGGGCCAGCCAGGGAGAAAAGTCTTTAACGACTGTAGTCCCCTCTGTACACTCCACCTCCGTCTGCTCCCCGCTCGTCTAAACCTGGGCTAACATCATAATTTAGCCATAAGCCCTATCAAATAGAAAGGTTTTGAGCCTAGTCTTAAAAGTAGACAAGGTGTCTGCCTCACAGACTAAAGCTGGGAGCTGGTTTCACAGGAGAGGAGCCTGATAGCTAAAAGATCTGCCTCCCATCCTACTTTTAGATATTCTAGGAACCACCAGTAAACCTGCAGTCTGAGAGCGAAGTGCTCTGTTAGGAACATATGAAACAATCAGATCACTGATGTATGATGGAGCTTGTTTATTAAGAGCTTTATATGTGAGAAGGAGGATCTTAACGTCTATTCTGAATTTAACAGGCAGCCAATGTAGGGAAGCTAAAACAGGAGAGATGTGGTCTCTCTTTTTAATTCTTATCAGAACTCTAGCTGCAGCATTTTGGACCAGCTGAAGACGTTTGACTACATTCTGTGGACCTCCTGATAGTAATGAATTGCAGTAATCCAACCTTGAGGTAATAAATGCATGAACCAGTTTTTCAGCATCACTCCTGGAAAGGATGCTTCTAATCTTAGCAATATTCCAAAAGTGGAAAAAGGAAATCCTACAAACCTGTTTAACGTGGGATTTGAATGACATGTCCTGGTCAAAGATTACACCGAGGTTCTTTACTTTGTTCTCGGAGGCTAATTTAATACCGTTTAGATCAGGTGATTGACTAAGCAGTTTCCTTTTCTGAGGTTCTGGACCAAAGATGATAACTTCAGTCTTGTCTGGATTTAACAGCAGAAAGTTTAGAGTCATCCAGATTTTTATGTCTTCAAGACAAGCCTGTAGTCTACCTAACTGATTAGGTTCATCAGGGTTTATGGATAAATATAACTGAGTATCATCAGCATAACAGTGGAAGTTTATCCCATGTTGTCTAATGATTTTACCAATTGGAAGCATATATATAGTGAAAAGAATTGGTCCAAGTACTGAACCCTGTGGTACTCCACAAGTAACTCTAGAGAATGAAGAAGATTTCTCATGTACATGAACAAACTGAAATCTGTCAGATAAATAAGTTTTAAACCAGCCTAGCGCTGTTCCTTTGATCCCTACAACATGTTCAAGCCTTTCTAAGAGAATATTGTGATCGACTGTGTCAAAAGCAGCACTGAGGTCCAACAAGACCAGAACAGACACAAGATTCTTATTTGAGGCCATGAGAATATCATTTGTAACTTTCACTAATGCGGTTTCAGTGCTGTGATACTCTCTAAAACCTGACTGAAATTCCTCAAACAGATCATTAGTGTTTAGATGCTCACATACTCCATTGGCCACTATTTTCTCAAGGACTTTAGATAAAAATGGGAGATTAGATATTGGTCTATAACTAAACTAAACTAAGAGTTGTATTTGACTGTGGTTCAACTTATAAAGGAACATCATTAAACAGTCAGCTTCTACAGGGACCTGATCTCACAAACTCACTGATTGGAGTTCTCATTCGATTTAGACAAGAACCTGTTGCACTAATAGATGACATTGACGCCATGTTTCACCAGGTGTATGTCTCAGAGGACCATGTTGACTTTCTCCGCTTCCTGTGGTGGCCCCACGGTGATACTGCAGGACCTGCACATGAATACAGGATGAAAGTGCATTTGTTTGGAGCAGTTTCTTCACCAAGTTGTGCAAATTATGCCCTGCAGAGAACAGCAGATGATAATGCACAACAATTTCCAGCTGAAGTGCTCGAAAGGAACTTCTATGTAGATGACTGTTTAAAATCTGTTGCCACAGAGGAAGATGCAGTGCACATGGTGAGGATGCTAACTGTGCTCTGCATTAAAGGAGGATTTGAGCTCTCAAAATGGACCAGCACAGTACTCTGGTCAATTCCAGAGGAAAGAAGAGCAAAGGAAATCAAGAACCTGAATTTGGACACAGATCAACTTCCAATTGAGAGGGCATTGGGCCTACAGTGGTGCATTGAAACGGATAAGTTCAATTTCAGAACCTCTGTGCAGGCCCGACCACAAACGAGAAGAGGCATTTAGCTCACTGTATCATCCTTTGGGAATCCTGGCACCCTTCAGCTTACCAGCTAAACTGTTGCTACAAGAACTTTGTCGACAAAATTTGAATTGGGATGAAGTTATCTCGCACTCTCTCTCCAAGCGGTGGCATGAATGGTTAGAGGATCTCCAGCTGATTTCAACGTTCAAAGTAGAACGCTGTGTAAAACCAAGTCACTTCAAAGAACCAGAAAAGGCACAACTTCATCATTTTTCTGATGCAAGTCAAGACGGCTATGGAACAGTTTCTTACTTAAGACTGGAGAAGAACAACACTTCACACATTGCCTTCATAATGGGAAAGGCAAGAGTTGCTCCTCTTAAACAAACCACAATTCCCAGATTGGAACTGACAGCTGCCGTTCTTGCTGTTAGAGTGAATTAAAGGAGATGCAAATGAAGTTGGAAAAATCAGTTTTCTGGACTGATGGTACAACTGTACTAAAGTACACCTCCAATGAAACCAGAAGATTTAACACATTTGTTGCATCAGAGAAGCTACAGATGTAAACTAGTGGAGATATGTCCCCTCCAAGGAGAATCCTGCGGATGACTCATCAAGAGGAATGAGAGCTGAGGAATACCTCAGATGCGACAGATGGATAAAAGGACCAGATTTTCTCCATCAATCAGAGGAGGAATGGCCTGTGCTGGATATGGATCAACATATCATTCCTGCAGATGACCCGGAAGTCAAAAGGGATCTAAAATTAAATGTTATTGTGAAAGAACCACAAAATGCTACGAACCATCTGATTCATTACTTCTCATCCTGGACAAAGCTGAAGACCTCTGTAGCATGGTTTTTAAAGTTGAAGCAGACCCTAATGTTGCTGGGACAGAGGAGAAAATCCTTTCTTGCTGCAGGCCTGGACTTGGAAAATCAAAAGAAAGAAATGGAAAACTTTAAAACCAGTCTGAACAAACAAAAATTGACACCAGAAGACCAGACTAAAGCAGAACAAGCTGTCATTCAGTATTCACAAACACAAAAATTCAAATCTGAAATAGCTTTGATCAGCAAAGGTCTCAAAGCAGTCTCCAAAGGAAGTTGTCTCTACAAACTGGACCCAGTATTGGATGCTGGGGTCCTTAGAGTGGGTGGCCGGTTGGATAAAGCAGCCATGCCTGTGGAGGCAAAGCATCCAGTAATCTTGACAAAGGACATGCATTTGTCAACACTGATTTTAAGTCATATTCATCAACAGCTGGGTCATGCAGGAAGAGCCCACATGCTGTCTAAATTAAGACAAAAATACTGGATAATAAATGCAAACTCAGCTGCCAGGAAAATCATCTCTCAGTGTATCGTTTGCAGACGCAACAGATTCGTTCCATAAGGAGTGTTTTGGTCTCTGTTCTTAAAGAGCAGGTTCTGGATGATGAAGGACTTCAAACAATCTTTTGTGAAGTTGAAGCAATATTAAATGACAGACCCATTACAACAGTTTCAGACGACTCAAATGACCTTGAAGCTCTCACACCTAACCATTTGTTGTTGCTGAAAACCAAACCAGTTTTGCCACCTGGGATGTTTGATCAAAATGATCTTTGTCAGGAAAAGATGGAAACAAGTACAATACATGGCTGAGTTGTTCTGGAAAAGACGGCTTTCCGAGTATTTACCTTTGATGCAGGAGAAACAAAAATGGACAAAGCACAAAAGATCTCTCTCCCATGGAGATATTGTCTTGATTGCAGACACTACGGCTCCAAGAGGATCATGGATGATGGCCAAAGTCTTGAGTTTAAACCAGGATGCAAAAGGCTTGGTGTGCTTTGTTAGACTAAAAACCAAAACAAGTGTTCTGGGAAGGGCAGTAGCAAAACTCGTTTTGCAGCTAGAAGCATCTTCTTAACGAAGAAACGCCACCGACAAGGAACATGAATATGGATATAGCTCCTATTTCACTAAGAACTTTAATATGTTGTAATTGTACAGTATGCACAACTAGGGGCTGGAATGTTGGAGCTATTTGAGTTACTTACAAATTGTTGGGTTACTAAAGATTGTTTTTCTTTTGTTTGACCTGTGAGAATCAGCCAGAAAGAATAGAGGTGTTTTGTTTTCTATAAATATAGGGACTGGTGTTGGACCAGCATGCACTGGGGAGGGCCTATGGTTTTCTTACCAGAGCAGGAGAAGCAGCAGGAAAGGGTGATGTGGGGCACACTTGCCAAGTTGTATGAATAAACCTGTATTCAAACATCCTTTGGACATTGGACTTCTCTTGCCTGCGTAAAAAAATTGTCACTTCAGTGCAGCAGTGGCTTGAGGATTTAAAAACAATATGAAGGAAATCGTGGACAAACAAGGAATCGCCACTACAGAGTCTATTTTTTACGCGCTACGCTTCTGAAACACGTCAAACTCCACAGTTTAGATTGGGACAGACAGGAAGTCAAACATGAAGGCAGTGTGAAACATCCGGAATCTTCCAAAACAAAAGGCAGGTGCAGTACATCATTTCCTGTGAAACCCCCGTAGCCGATGTAAACAAAACAGAAAATAAACCACAGACCTTTTTGGCTACATGCAGCTGACTTTCTCCTTGCTTGTCATTGTGTGGACTTCTAAAATCACGAATGGTGTTGCAATTCTCCCGTGATTTTGTGACCTCGCGGGACCAAGTGTGTGGAACGCTTTCGCTCCCGTTTTGCGTCAGATTGCTGCCGGTTGGGAATGAGCTCGCGGGTAAAACTCTGCTATTACATTACGCACCACTTTCACGTCCTGTGGAAAGCCGGGGGCTCACAGCACTGAAAGGCAACCCACTTAGCAGCGCAAGAGAGAAGGGTATTTGGTGCAAGATGCAATATTGGAGGGGATACACGCACACCGAATCGTGCAAACCACGTCAGAGGAAGCCCAAGGCCTCTAAGCATGTCTGTTCAGCGGCCAAAGTCGCTGGCCCATTTGCGAGGGGTGTCTGATCACACCCCCTGCCTGGAGAAGAGAATCCTCTCTCCATGGAAGCAGCCCCGGGGGCTCATCACAAGCAGCTGCAGATCTGGGAACCACGGAGCGGAGCACACCTGTATGGCAAGTTGATTGTATCAAAAGTCGACCACATTTGAACACGTTCGGGTATTTGCTCTGGTTGGCTGAAATACGGCATTCTGACTTTCCGCCATTTTTTACGGTGTCCTGACACATTAAACGGGATTTTTTTTGCAATCTCTTAACCAGACGCATTGGGGAAATGGCATGGTGGTGGGCCCGGCCCGCCCATTTGCAGGTCAGGCCCGCCCAGGACAGATTACAGCACCTCATGCAAATGCATGACAATCAACAGAGGGTGCTTTAGGTTACTAATCGGGAGTTTTAGATGCGGAAAAAGAAGATGCTACAGTAGCTTGCTAAAATGGACATGAGAGCTTGGTTTAGCAAACAGAAAAACAATGCTAGTACAAGCAGGGATAATGCTTCATCAAAAAGGCAAGTGCAGCCAGAAGTTGCTGCTACAAACGCTTCTGTTCTTCCTCTCTCCGTGCCTCCAGCACAGTTGCAGCAGACGCCACCTGAATCAACAGTAATTTCACCACTGGGTGGCAGCAGCACCAACATAAGTTACTGTTCAGATGACCTTGGGGTGGATAAGCCTCACCAGTTAGACTTTTCTCTGGAAAAAAAAAACGCAGATTTTCTTCATCATGGTACCAAAACAGACCGTGGTTTGAGTATTCAGTGAAAACAGATGCAGCATACTGTTTCCCCTGCAGACAGTTTAGTTCTCATTCCTCATCATCTGACCCGACATTTAAAGAATCAGGCTTTAAAGGGACTATATGGACTTTGAAATTTTCATGCTCGCTATTGCCCCCTCAGGCCAAACGTGTAACTGCAGCTTCAATAGTAAGCTCGTGCACGAGGCATGCATGCTGTACTCCTGAATGAAAACAACAGCTGAGTCAGTCCTGCTGCTGATGGCTCTTCTAAATTGTCTTTCAAATCTGCCTCCACACAAACAGTAATGTCCAATACATAATATAATATAATATAATATAATATAATAGAATAGAATAGAATAGAATAGAATAGAATAGAATAGCCTTTATTGATTTTGTACAGGGTACAGTGTAATTGGAGTGCCACTCCCTTTGGTGCAAAACGTAAAAGAATACAAAAAATAATGCAGAAATAATATAAATATAAAATCAACAATAATATGTGCAAATATACACACAGAGTAGCAGCATTAGTTGGGTTCTGTGCAGGCCACTATTGTAAACAGAATTTTAGCATTTTGAGTGAAACTCAAATAGCACATATAATTGTTAGCCTATATAATAATTATAATTGTTATATAATAATTATAATTGTTATAATTGTCAGCTTCATCCAGGCCAATGTAAGGAAGTTGGTCAACCTCATCCTGTGATGCACACCTATTGCACAAGACAAATAAATGTTATATAATCAGTGAATAGAAAGTGAGAGTGGGGTGTTACTACGGTATTAAAAAAAACAATAATAAAACATACCTTATTGATATTGGAGATACATAATCTGAATCATACGGGTCTAAAGCTCCTTCCTTCTCTTTTCAGCTCTAGTCTGGAAGTAAAAACAGCAGCAAAACATGATTATATATACTGACATATAGCCATTGCATTTCTATGAGAATAATTTGTTACTTACACACTGTTTCCAAACTATTGGCTTGTTCCTCATCTAAAGAGTTCTTTCAGCTCCATCGATTTGATGCTACAAAAACAAACAGAAAACATCAATTACAAAAACATAGGTTATGAATCAAATGATAAAAGCTCTGCATGTTTCTGCATTTACCAAGACTTCTCATAAATGATAACCAGGACTGCTGCATAATTTATTCTCCACATCCAGACACAATTATCCTATCTTCTGTCTCATGATCAGAAGCTGGGATGTTTTTGCCCACAAAGTTTTTCTTTTTTCTCCAACAACACACTCCTCTGGTTATGACTTTTACTTTCTTGTGCTCCTGATCTATTGTGCCTCTCCACCTGCATGGATCCACCTGTCTGTCGGCACATCTGACGCTGGTCAGATGCTGCGTGTTGTCAGTCATTGAGGGAACGTGCACGGTGTCTGATAACTCGTCTTTTTTCTCTCTCTCCTCTTGCCTGGGCTGACGGGAGCTGATGGAGCTGTACGCGCGGCGCGCTTCATGGAAGTGATGCGCCTTTTGCGCATTTGGAGAGAATGCATCCTTTAAGCTTTGCGCAAATCGTGTCCCCTCTTGTAGCGTGTGTTCTGCCTATTGGGAGGGGCGGGTCAGCGGTGCTGGGGGGAATGTGTTTACTTGGAGACGGACATATTTTTGCAGAAATCTCGGAGATATCCACTAATAAATGAGCGGTAACGGTACCGGTACTCATCCTACCCTGGAAAAAAAGTCCCAGTGCCCTGAGAAGTAAAAATAAGAATAAGACTAATATTAATATCCTGACCAGCACTGACTCTGATGGAGACACGCTAAACAAGCAGCCTAAAAATGTTCCTATGACATACGTAAGCCCCTGGTTTGCTTTGAAAGCACCCACAACCCTTACCCCACACGTATTTAGTGATAATGTCTTACCTGTCCTGCAACAATGATGCCAACTGCGGGTCTTTTGTCTCAGCATTTTCCACTACTCAGGCCGGACCGATGTTTATCCTCGTTCTTTGTGTTCGGCGACCAGACTCGAGTTTTGCCCTTTTGGTCGCGCTGGAATACACTCTTGGGTTCTTTGTCTTGTTTGGGGTCTGGGCTGGAGTTTTGCTGGTGCTTGAAGCAGCTCTCTTCTTGTTCTTGGCTGAATCAGCTACCAAAACCACCTCTCGCTCTACCGCTAAGCTACAGCTAGCAAACAAACGCTGCGGGCGCGTGAGCGCGCATGACGTCATCACGCATTACGCTGCCTCTGGAGGACACCGGGGAATCCTGCTTGCTCGACCCGAGCAAGATCTTTTGTGTGAGTTTACAGGCCTACAGAGGCAATCACAGTGAAAATGCCAGGGCTCATTCTACAGGACCAGGGCATTGCAGGAGAAAGTATGAGGAATACATTATAAATTTCTATATATGTATTAGCTGTTAAACTTCCACATAGTCCCTTTAAAGATTGGAAGCATGCAATAGAAAAAGATAAAGGACTGAACAAGCATGCATCATCAAAAGACCACATATTGTGTGAGAAACTTTGGAGAGAGCAAAGAATGCGCATTGAGACTGACTCTGAAATCACAACCCTGGTGCACAAAGATCAACTGGCCCACAACAGATAAGCTCAATCATTGACATTGTAACTTTTCTCACTATCAATCATCTGCCTTTCAGAAGAGACACTGATGCATGGGATTCAGCGGGACAGACTGGTGGTGGCCTATTATCATTGTTAGAGTATACTGTGTTAAAAGACCCAAATTTGGCTAAAATAACTCCCGCCATCCCAAGGAATGAAACATACACAAGCCATGAGATTCAACATTTAATCATAGAACTAATGAGTCAACAGGTGACTGAGCATTTTGTTGAGGAAATAGGCAACTCTTTCACAGTCAAAATGGATGGAACCAGAGATCCAACAGGATGTGAAAATCTCTCTATTGTCCTGTGCTTTCTTGATGAAAATGATGCTATAAAGGAGAGACTGCTGACTATTGCTACAGCAGAAGCAGGTGATGCTAAAGCTTGGTTTATGCTTGACGCATGTACATTCCGCGCGGAAATGAGACGCGCGGATGGAACGCGCATCGGACTTTGCAGCGCTTATAGTTCCTTCCTACCTTCTGTGGCTTGTCTCCGCTGTGAGCCAATATTCTCCCAGAGTGCGGGGCATTAAAACACTACACCAAGGCTCTACGGCATGCATTAAAACACTACATCATAGTAGAAGTAGAAATCACTGATGTTTTACACTTTTTTACTGCTTCATCGTCTTGTGACAGCAATTTTACTCCATAAATTATTAACAATATTTTGATCACGGTGATCTTTATGGGCCGAATCATAGAGATGTTTGTATTTACGAACCTCCGCCACTATGAGCTCTTGCAGTCCACCATGTTTTTCCGCGCGGGACCGTCCGCGTAGTTAGAAAATTTCCTAGGTGCATGGTGCGGAAACTTTGGGCCGCGCGGCGGACACGCGGAGGGGCGCAGTTGCTAAAATGACGTAATTTTGCCGTGCGGAGCCTTGCGGACCTCGCGGACGCGTCAAGCATAAACCAAGCTTCAGACTCTCATACAGACACTGGTCTCAGAAATAAGAAAAGCTGGCCTGACAACAGACAAAATAATCAGTCAGGTGTATGATGGAGCCTCTCTAATGTCAGGAAAACTGGGTGGGGTTCAAGCTCTCCTGCAAGAGGAACTTGGCAGAGAAATCTCATATGTGCACCGCTTTAATCACCAGCTTCACTTGGTAATAGTTCGTATCATGTCTGCCGAGAGAGCTATTGAAGATCTATTCAGTGTCTGCAATGCCCTGTACAAGTTCATGGGTTCACATCCCGGCCTAGGGCCTCTCTGCATGAAGTTTGCATTATTTTCCTGTGCACGCGTGGGTTCTCTCCGGGTACTCCGACTTCCTCCCTCAGTCCAAAAATATGACTTGTCAGGTTGATTGGTCTCTCTAAATTGTCCTTAGGTGTGTGTGTGGTTGTTTGTCCAGTGTGTCTCTGTGTTGCCCTGCGATGGACTGGCAACCTGTCAAGGGTGTACCCCGCCTGCATGCCCACTGACGGCTGGAGATAGGCACCAGCCCCCCGCAACCCTGCATGGATAGGCGGGTATAGATAATGAATGGATGGATATATATACTGCTCACAAAAATGAAAGGAACACTTTAAAGAAACACATTAGATACATCAGATCTCAATATGAAGTTGGATATCTATACAAATAACGACAGGGCAATGTCTTAGGAACAAAAGGATGCCAAGTCTTTTAATGGAAATAAAAGTTTTCAGCCTACAGAGGGCTCAATTGTGTAGACACCCTAAAATCAGAGTGAAATGAAGATGTGGCAGGCTAGTCCATTATTTCAAAAACTTCATTTCTGCAACTCAAAATGCTTTTCAGTATCTTGTGTGGCCCCCACGAGCTTGTGTGCATGCTTGACAACGTCGGGGCATGCTCCTAATGAGACAACGGATGGTGTCTTGTGGCATTTCCTCCCAGATCTGTGTGAGGGCATCCCTGAGCTCTTGTACAGTCTGAGGAGCAACCTGGCGCCGCCTAATGGACCCAAACATAATGTCCCACAGATGTTCTATTGGGTTTAAGTCAGGGGATGGTGAAGGCCATTCAATTGTTTCAATTCCTTCATCCTCCAGGTACTGCCTGCATACTCTTGCCACATGAGGCCGGGCATTGTCGTGCATTAGGAGAAAACCAGGACCTACTGCATCAGCGTAGGGTCTGACAAAGGGTTCAAGGATTTCATCTGGATACCTTATGGCAGTCAGAGCACCATTTCCTAGGCAGTAGAGGTCTGTGCGTCCCTCCATGGATATGCCTCCCCAGACCATCACTGACCCACCACCAAACCTGTCATGTTGAACGACGTTGCAGGCAGCATAACGTTCTCCTTGTCTTCTCCAGACTCTTTCACGTCTATCACAGGTGCTCAGGGTGAACCTGCTCTTGTCTGTAAAAAGTACAGGGCGCCAGTGGCGGACTTGCCAATTCTGGTGTTCTTGCGCAAATGCCAGTCGAGCTCTACGGTGCTGGGCAGTGAGCACAGGGCCCACTACAGGACGTCGGGCCCTCAGGCCATCTTCATGAAGTCTGTTCCTGATTGTTTGGGTAGAGACGTTCACACCAGTGGCCCTCTGGAGGTCATTCTGTAGGGCACGAGCAGTGCTCAGCCTGTTCCGCCTTGCACAAAGGAACAGGTATCGGTCCTGCTGATGGGTTGTGGACCTTCTACGGCCCTATCCAGCTCTCCGAGAATAACCGCCAGTCTCCTGAAATCTCCTCCATGTTCTGGAGATTGTGCTGGGAGACACATTAAACCTTCTTGCTGCAGCACGTGTGGATGTGCCATCCTGGAGAAGGTGGACAACCTGTGCAACTTCTGTAGGGTTAAGGAATCGCCTCATACTGCCAGTAGAGATAATTACTCAAGCCAAAACTAGCACGAGTGGAAAACCAGCCAAAAAAGATCAAGAAAGAGAAACTTGAAATGACCTCCTCATGTTAAACCAGTCCTGTTTTGAGGGTTTTGTAATTGTTGCCACTTTAGTGCACCTGTCGTTAAGTCCATGAACACCAATACAGCTGAAAGTGATTAACAATGCCCTCAGCTGCTTAATCAACCAGAAAATTATCAGACAGGTTTCATTGATTTCATGCCAGGCCCAATAAAAAAGTGTTTCTTTAATTTTTGTGTGCAGTGTGTATATATATATATATATATATATATATATATATATATATATATATATATATATATTAGGGATGCAACGGTACATGGTAAAATCCCGGACCGTTCGGTCCTCCCTGCACGGGACAATCTACCCTCGTGTACCGCGGGACTTCGGTTTTGCCATTATTTTCGCGCTGGTCCTTTTATTTCATGCTTTACACGACACCAGGGTGCGTTTGTCTGTCCAGGCAGATGAATTTCCTTCCGTGTGCCCGCTCTAGTCTCGTCTGAAGCTGCTCACAGCAGACCCCCTCCCTACCCTCGAGTAAATATCCAGTCACAGGTTTGACCCGCCCCACTGAGCTGAAAGTTTGAGCAAAACAAGCGCTACAGAGAGAAACTTAGCCACGGCGACGCGCCGTCTTCAAAAAAACCTTCCGTGTGGGAAAATTTCTGGTTTGCAGTTGAATATAAAGACGAGGAGAGAAAACGGTGAACTCAGAGGCTCACTTTATTTGTCGCCACAACCACAACCCCTCACTACACACTCCCGAGTCGGGACCTTCCTCAGACATCCTACAATTCCAAATTACGCATCCCTTCCGGTCCCGCTTCGGTCGCCCTAGCCTCACTGACACCACATTGAAAAGGCAATTTAAAAGTGACATTTCTGTTGGTCTCTGAACATATTATTACACACTGGACTACAAGTAATACATCTGAAAAGTTATGTTATAGCGTGAATAAAATAAAGTTTGGAAATTTCAGATTTTCTTAAGCTTTTCTACACTTCAAAGTGGACCGAAACCGTGACCCAAAAACCGAGGTACGGACCGGACCGTGGGGAAAGTGGACCGTTGCATCCCTAATATATATATATATATGATCATAGCCGTTGGTTTCAGCGTACGAGCGGGGCTAACCATGCTAACCTCTGCTATCTGAAGATGATCAGGTTGATGCGCTTCCTCAACCAGCAGACCGGGCGCTTTCTCTGCCCTTAAGAATTGCTCTTCTGAATACATGGTCGATTAGGAATAAAATGGCGATTCTGAAGGATTACTTAATTGACACGAGGCACAAATGTTCCTCATGACGGAAATGTGGGTCCAGCTCGGTGAGTCGGCTTTTCAATCAGAACTGTGTCCTCCGGACTGTTGTGTTTTAAATGAGCCTAGACTCTGTGGCCGTGGCGGGGGCCTACTAACTCTATACAAGTCTTCCCTCCATCTGAAACCCCTTTCTGGTTTTGTGACTCCAACTAGCTTTGAGCTGATGGCATTTGAGTTGGATGTTTCCCCACCACTACTGTGTGCTCTCTGTTACCGACCACCCAAATATAACTCTGCTTTTCTAAATGTATTTTCTGATTTCTTAACTGATTTTCTCCCGAAATATGTTCGCGGGTTAATCCTTGGTGATTTTAACATACATGTATGCTGTCCCTCAAAGCCTTTGCTGAAGGATTTTTTTGGACATTTTAGACTCTTATGGGCTTCAGCAAATGGTCAAAGACCCTACCCATGAGCACTCGCACATACTGGATTTAGTTTTATCATTTGGACTGTGTGTCTCTGATCATTATCCGATCATTTTTAATATCCCTGACTTGACTCCTTTCTCCAGAAAGTGTCAGCCAAAACGCTGTGTTAGACATATTTCTCCATCCACCCCTGTCATGCTGTCATCTTGTCTGGAGGCTGCCTTATCTACCACTTTCTCTTCCTTGGCTCAGTCTATGGGGGTTGATGAGATGGTTAATTCTTTTAAAGGAGTCATCACCTGAAATCTTCACTTTTCCACTTAAAAACATGTCTATAATGGCTTCCTAATGATTTTTCACTGGCTGAGAAGCCGATATTTAACATTGACGCGTTTGTTTAATCTTGCCTTCTTCAACCAACTCACATGCACCCCACGAGCACACGCACTCCAAAACGAGAACTTGAGCTCTGGCCTATATGCCGACACAAAGGTCGAATATAAACACATATGAACCAGCAGTGAACAAACAAGCACAACAAAGCTCATTTCATATCGTGAAACGCATAAATTATGTCTTACCGTTGACGACTCATGTTGTAATCCGTGTTATGGGAAACAAAACTCCGATCGGTTTGTGTATTCCAGCTTCACAACAGCATAAGAGCCGATGCCTGGCTGTTAGCTTGCTTTGTCCCAACTCAACAACATGCGAGGGCGCCATTACGCACGAGGCGAGGCTCGGGCTCGTAAATACACGGTTGGATCCCGTAGGTCACTGCCAGGTTAGGTTCAGTTATAACTTTTGTTGTTTTGGAGCAAGATGCTGAAGCTGCTTCCTGCTTCCTTCCACCAATCACCGCGCCCCTCAGTCCCGCGCGCGTCCGAGACAGCCGAAATATCGCGCGTGATCTCGCGAGAAAATATGCCCTTTACAAAAAAGGATCAGAAAAGCACATTTTCTATTTATTTTTCCAATAGAATTTATTTTAATGGTCTAAAAGACTATAATAGGATGTAGATATCCACGGTATTATAGGTGATGACTCCTTTAACAGTCTCTGTTCTGTTGCTCTGGACTCGGTTGCACCTTGTAGAAATAGGCGGAAAAGGATCATCTCTGACCCCTGGCTAAACGACAACATGCGGGCTCTCAGGCGCCAGTGTAGAGCATTTGAGCGTAAATGGAAAAAGGATAAGCTTCATATATCCTTAGATCTAGTCCGAGACTCCCTAGCCACCTACCAAAAAGCTGTCAGGGCAGCCAAAAATAAATACTTTGCTAATATTATCTCAATGCACCATGGCGATCAAAGAAAACTATTTACTACCATAAACTCTGTCCTCTCGTTAAATGAAGCAAGGACCCCTCTACTGCCCACAACTGCTCTGTGCTCCAAGTTCCAGAATTTTTTTCTACAAAAGATTCAGAATATCAGGCAAAATCTCATTTCCCAAAGTCCAGTTTTTCAGCATGACACTCACCATCAGTCTCAACTCTCTTAATTTATTCCTCTCTCACTCAGTGAACTAGACAAGCTGATTAGGTCCATGAAACTGTCGGGCTCTCCAGAGGATTCTATTCTGGCACGGCTTGTACCTGGGACCTATCTGTGTTGGGTCCAACAATTTTGACTATTGTTAACACTAGCCTGTCCTCTGGAGTTTCCCTGTAGCTTTTAAGAAGGCTCGTTTAACCGCTCCTGAAAAAGCCTGGCCTAGATCCTGCTATCTGTGCAAATTACCGCCCAATCTCCAAGCTCCCCTTTCTATCTAAAGTGATTGAGAAAGTAGTTCATGCTCAACTCTCATGCCATCTCGAGGATAACAACTTATACGACCACTTCCAGTCACAAACCCATCCTAAGGAGACCACATTTGGAATCATTTATTCATGCTTTTATTACCTCAAGACTCAACTATGCTAGCTCTACTCTCATAGGTGTCAAAACCACCTCTATGAACCGTCTGCAGAGGGTACAAAATGCGGCAGCCAGATTTCATCACTCCTGTTTTGGCTGATTTACACTGGCTCCCTGTAGCGTACCGTGTAAAGTTCAAAGTTCTTATCTGTGCATATAAGGCTACTTATGTTCCCACCCGATCACTACGCTCTGCAGATCATCACCTTTTGTCCATTCCCAAAATGAAATACAAATCTCATGGAGAGCGGGCCTTTGCTTTTTCTGCTCCCAAACTCTGGAATGCACTCCCACTCTCAGTGCGTCTGGCGCCCTCACTTACACACTTTAAATCCTGCCTTAAGGCACATCTTTTCAGAATGGCTTTTGCCAGGTAAAGTTTTCAATAGTAGACTTTGTCCCTGAAATCGATTCTTTATCTTTTTAGTGTTTTTATCCTTTTTTTTTTTCTTTTTTGTTCTTTTCCTGTATTCGTAACCAAATTTTTTAGGTTTACCCGCGTTATGTGTTGGAATGTCGATTTTTATGCCTTATTTTTAGTTTTTATAGCGGTCTGTCACACATTTGTGAGGACCTGTTTTTATTAGTTTTACTGCTTTTTATCTGTTTTATATTGCCCTTTTTCTGTGTTCAAGCACTTTGGTCAGCTGACATGCTATTTTTAAATGTGCTCTATAAATAAATGTGGTATGGTATGGTATGGTACCTGAGCCATGAGCTGCGATTATCTGCGGCTAATCCAGGTGAGTACGCATCAGGAACTCCGACAGATCAGTCACGATGTAGCTCTGGTCACCTATCCCGGAGAACACTCCCGTTTGGCCTGACTGGTGCTGCTGGATTCCCTCCGGAGCGCCACCTGGTTTGATTGTTTTGCCGTGGCCCGCGGTCATGTCTGGTGGTTAAGCAGCAGCTAGTCTATGGCGTGATGTCCGCTCTGTCTCTTCACCGCATTTCCCAGCTCAGGCCAACCCTCCTCGCCTAACAAGCAGCCACAGTGATGCTCCATCTCCACCGCCACGCTAGCAGTGGCATCTGAAGTGGGAGCCAGCAGTTTATAGCATTGATCTTCCCCAAGATCCACGTGACACCGGACCCCCCGGCTGCAGACCCGGAGACCGCAGATGCAGATTCAGATTCAGATTCAGATTCAGATTCAGGCTTCTATTGTTTTTGAAATAGCTCCAGCTGACGTCACCCCTCCTCTGTGTGCAAATTGGTGACAGATATGCTTGCTTCCTTCAGGACTGGTAAGTTGACATAACCGTCATAATTAAAAATGTTTTTTAAATTGCTCGAGTAGTTATATGCTTTGTGTTGGTTAGGCTAGATTATACTATCAAACTCAGAACAGACCTGGGGCCTCATTTATCAAACGTTCGTAGAAACGTTCCTATATTCCCTCCTACGGATGAAATTTAGAATGTGTGTACGAACAGTCAAAAGTCTGATTCATGAACCATGCGGTGGCCTCTCGTACGCATGTTCCTCCACAATCGTCTGATGATAAATCCCACCTGTGCGCATCCAGGCGCTCGTACCCGTACACCATGATTTACATACAGACATGCCCTCAATTTACCATATTTGGTCATACCACATCCTATAAATTCCATTCAGGAAATACCTGCGTTCTTCCAAAAACATGGCAGAGAAAACAAAAAAATGAACTTTAGCGAGAGCGAGATCGAGGCACTGGTGGCAGAGGTTGAGGAGCACCAAATTGCTGTTTGGTTCACTCAGCTCAGGTGTCACCTGTAAAAAGAAGAATACCGCCTTGGAGAGAGTGGCTGAGGTGGTGAACTCCGTCGGGTCAGAGGAGAGATCTCTGTCAGAGATTAACAAAATGGTTTGATATAAAACTAAAAAACACCAAGAAATGAGTTGCAGCGCATAGACAGGCAACAGCTGCTACTGGGGGTGGACAGAACACAACGGAGCTGACGAATATCGACAAGCGTCATTATTGGAGATGTCGCTTTGACTGGCATCACTGTGCATGGGGACAGTGATGTAATACCACAGGAACAATTCAGTGTTCAAATAGGTAATCATATACTTTATTCGTGAATGAAACATATCCTGACTTTGAAGTCATAGCCTATTGAATAACAAGGTGTATTTGTTAGGAAAAATGATGCGCGTGTTCTTATTCCAGAAAAAGAAAGGAAACATTTAAAAACATGAAGGAAAATGATGCGCATCATGTGACGGTGATTGAAGTGGAGGCACTAATGCTAGAGCCAACTAAATAAAATTTAACTGGTTGAGGTGGTAACAGTATGACTAGAGTCCGGTTAGAGAATCTGGACTGAAGAGGGATGGCTTTCAAGCTGATTTATTTATGAACATGTGATGTCTAAGTGGTCTGTAATACAAACAGAATAAACAATAATAAATAAATGTGCATATATATATATACAATAAGGCAACAAGAGATAAACATTATTTGGTAATAAAGAAATAAAGCTAGTATCATTCAAACAACCAGATTCAACATGCAGCCTAATGTAAGGCACACAGAAATCAGGATAAATCTAGCTTATCATAGGTAAAACAAGTATTGAAGCATGTAAGCATTACCACCGTGCACAAATATTAATCCAAACAGGCAATAAAATATATGAGGCCTAACTTAGCATTAGCATTAACCAGGAAAAGTTCAGAAGAGTTCGTTAACATGGCGTGACACGGGTTGCAGCCTGTCAGAGCAGCTCTCACTTCTTCACTCTCTTTTTTATTCTTTGCTTGTTTTGTGTTGCGTGTTTTTAACCGCACGATCCACAGGAGTACTTTTGTGTCGTTTGTGTTCATTTTTTTACTTTTATCTGAACTTCTGGGGGTCGCACAAGGAAATTCTCCCGGGTCCATCCACGCACCTATTATCTACAGCAGGGACCAGCTGATGAAGTTGCGGCCACCGGCGCTCTTCCACACAGACGCACCTGTCCTGCCCCCAGAATTGAGGAGGAAAAACAGGGCGTGCAGAGCGGGGCTTAGAATACAGCAGAGGAAACGGAGATATAAACCAGTTTTACCCTCCATGATTATGAGAAATGTCCGTTCTCTGCCCAACAAGATTGATGAGCTCACAGCACTGACCAGACTCCAGCGGGATTTCAGACGGTGTAGTTTGATGTTTTTTACGGAAATGTGGATGAATGAGCTCATCGCTGATGCTGAGGTTTCCCTGGAAGGATTTAAACTCGCGCGCGCTGACAGGAGCGCAGAACAGAGCGGTAAGCGAAAAGGTGGGGGTCTGGCTGTGTTCATTAATGAGAGATGGTGCAACCCGGCGCATGTGACCATTAAACAAAAACTCTGCACAAAAGACATTGAGTTACTGGCTGTTGATCTCCGGCCCTATTACATCCCGAGAGAGTTTTCACATGTCATAGCGTTAAATGTGTACATCCCCCCCTCGGCTGACGCAGTCGCTGCATGCGAGCTGCTCCAAAGTACTGTGGAAAAGCTGCAGACAGCTCATCCAGATGCGCTTGTTCTCATCAGTGGGGATTTTAATCACACGTCTCTCTCCTCCACTCTGCCCACTTTTACACAGTATGTTAAGTGTCCCACAAGAAACTTCAATACAATCGATCTTCTGTATGCTAATGTCAAAAACGCATACACTTCCTCCCCCCTCAGCCGCTCAGACCACAACCTCATTTACCTGAAGCCTGAATACACACCCAGGGTGATTAGGGAGCCTCCTCAGAAAAAACTGTGAAAGTGTGGAATGAGGAATCAACAGAAATTCTGAGGGACTGTTTCCAAACCACTGACTGGGAAACACTCTGCAGCGCCCATGGTGATGACCTTGACAGCCTGACCCACTGTTACTATCCGTCAACTCCAAACAAAATGATGAAGCTAAGCCTAATTTACTACTAAGCATTAGCCTCGATAGTAGTCGTGTCTCCTTCGTTTCCTTTCAGAATCTCCTCATCGAGCTCAACCAGCAACAGCCAAGCATGAGTGCTCCCCCCGCCCGCGGCTGGGCGGAGGTCCGCCTCCCAGACTATCCAAGACCCTTTTAGATAAGACACACCGTGCCGGCAAATCAGCGTAATATTACCTCAACCGTGTGTCTTATAAACGCACATTAAGCCTTGGCGCAACAGCGGGTGGTGTCATGGTCACGTGATGAATTAATGCCGAGCTCCGGCCGGGAACAAAAAATGAAAGTAAACACGGGCATAAAAAGTTATATTTTATAAACAGACTCAGCTGAGATGATCAACTAGAGCGATGCAGAGCACCGGGAGCTTTTCTCCGTTAGAGCTGCCTGCAGCTCAGATCATCTGACAGCTCACAGGGACACCGCATCGCCGCCACCGCTCACGGATCCATGTGATCCCGGACGCCGCCTTCTCCCAAACTCCAAACTCCTTGTTCCCTGCTACGCTTTGCTCAGCGGAGCCGACACTAATATATCCCTCCACTGCATACTGTAACCCTTTAGCCTCCATCTGGATGATATTGAGGAGGAATTGCTCCCAAAAATGTCGCTGACACGTATCTGTCTACTTCTTTCCATCACGGAAATCTGCGGAGCTGCAGTATTTGATCCACTTATTGTCGGAGTTGGCAACAGTAACTAAGGGGGGCGGGGCATGGCGAAAGGTCAATTGTGGCCGCGAAATTCAGTTCCTATTTTAGGTGCTGATTTTCTCTGTGCTCATAATCTTCTGGTTGATGTGGCCAAGAGACGTTTGGTCGATGCAGTTGTTTTTGTTTCCATGACTTGTGTTACACGTGGGGCCGGGTCAGTAATGCATGTGTGACAGGGTGAGCATCCTGTCACTGTATCCCGATTGATCACACGCCCTGGCTGCTTGGTCACAGGGATATCCCTTTGGCTGACTTAATGCGTGTGACTGTCACCCGGGAGTCTGGGGATCAAATCCAGCCTGGGCCCTCGTTTCTCCACCTTGCCACACATGCAAAATTTCTTTCTGCTGGTGATGTTTTTCAGCGGGTGTAACAACATAACGGTGAACAATCGTTACCCCATTCCCCACATCCAAGACTTTTCTGCCCACATAGCCACGACATCCATTTTTTCGAAGGTAGATTTGGTGCGGGGTTATCACCACGTCCCTGTGAGTGCTGAAGATGTCCCTAAAACCGCTGTTATCGCACCATTTGGCCTTTTTGAGTTTTTACACATGCTCTTTGGTCTCAAAGGTGCTGCCCAGACTTTTCAGCGGTTGACAGGGCTGTACATATGTTGCACGTGCGATGAAAGAAACGCTCTGTGCGATAAACTATTTTTAGACGTAGCACTTGTGCTACATCTTTTCAAGTTAATTTTCCCCCCAGAACTTTATTGAACAAATGTAAGTTATATGTTTTTGTGTAAGGAAGATGCTTTTTACTGGTGCACTGTGTGGTAATCTAGGCGCTGTGGAGGAAAATAGAGGAACCAGCAAAGAAGCCTCTTTTATAAAACAATGCCGCCAATTTGCCGCAACGCTGATGCGGCATCAGGGAGCCTAAGGTCGTTTATAAGAGCTCAGACCGTGGCGGTAATGTTGCACAATCATGTCCGTTTTATAAAAGATTACGCAATGGCGGCAAAAAGGAGGTATGGGGGCGGTCTCTACGCTGTCGCGGACTTCCGTGTATTTTGGACATAACTTGCTTTTTATTGCGATGGAAGCCGTGCTCCTTAAGTTTTTTTCCCCAGTCAGCTACAGGTGTGTCCTCCACCATCCCTGTGAGCTGTCAGATGATCTGAGCTGCAGATCTAACGGAGAGAAGCTCCTGGAGCTCCGCATCGCTCCAGTTTATCATCTCAGCTGATTCTGTTTACAAAAACTAAACTTATGGTCGTGTTTACTTTCATTTTCAACATAATTCCCGGCCAGAGCGCTGCATTAATCCATCACGTGGTCATGACACCTCCCTCTGTTGCGCCAAGGCTTAATGTGCGTTTATAAGACCGGCTAAGCCGCAATATTACCGCAATATTACTACCAAGCGTGGCGGCACGAATGCCGCAAAATTCCCACAACGTGATGCCGCCATGGCGCGTTCATAAGAAACACGTTGCGGTAATATTACGCTGATTTGCCGGCACGGTGTGTCTTATAAAAGAGGCTAAAGATACAAAGGCAGAAACGGTCCAAAGTTTGGGATCAAACACGCACCTACGGGCAGATTGTCTAATAATGCTAAAGCTAGCGGGTTAGCACGTTACGATCAAGTGGGTTTCCAAAAAAAACACGAGGATAGTAAAACTAAGAATGACTAAACTCTACAAAGCGGAAGAAAAGTGCCCACCATCCTCTTAGCTTTCTGCAGCGCTATGGAGCAGAGCTGCAGCACAGCAGCTACCGAGAGTTACGTTGTTGTTACGAGTTGTGCAACACTCCAGGGCTATGGCAAGCCGTTGTAGTATGTAATTCACAAACGCTTCTATCTGTGAAAATAATTTAAACTGGATTATTGCCAACCCATACATAATAGACATGCCACCATTACATTGGTATCAGTAGAAATTAAATATTATTGTTATTAGCATTTCCAGTAGCTTACTACTGAACATGTTAATGAAATGAATTAAATTCTACTGATCAGAGTTTAACTGTAGATATTTAGATATGTTATTTTGACTGAGATGAGTGATATTAATACAAACCTTAAATGTTACTGAAATGTAGGTCAATTTTCCCATAAAATATGAATTAACTATAAATCAGATGTGAATGAGGGAACTACACAACACAAAATTAATACATATTATTGAGCCTTTTATAATAAGAGTCTCCTAATTTAGTTGTTTTATTTCATATTTTAGCAGCAGACCACAATCTCAATTCACTTAAAACATTAATTGACAAATTATTCAATATAATATTTGAATATTAAAATATTCCATAACTGTAGCCCTATTTCAGACCTTTAACAGAACAGGAAAACTAACCGTGCCAACAAGAAGAAACAAAAACACAACCTGCATCAAACCAAGGTACGGCTGAGAGGGAAAAAGTTTACAAGTACAACCCTACAGTGTTGTGCCTAAATTAGTTAATTGAACGTTCATTCATTTTTTTGTGACCGTGCTCGTATTTTGCCTGATGAACATTAAAGTAAACGGGTTTATGAACGGTGCTCTCTCACAGTTCGAGAGCTCCAGATCTCCACGGCACTAAAGCCTTAGCTAAAACATCCTGTTAACAATAGACTTCATAAAAAGTAGACCCTGCAAATGCGGCCGCTATAGGCAGCAGCGGTCAGTGCAGCATTTCCTCTTCAATGTCTATGCTGTGGAGAACGAACCTCTGTAATGAACAAATCTACACTCATTTTAATAAATGAAAATGTTTTTTTAATTTACACTGACAAATAAACATGTCTGAAGATATTTCAAAATCAGAATCAGCTTTATTGCCAAGTACGTGAGTGAGACTCACATTACCAGGAATTTGCATCTGTGGCTGCTTGTTATTGTGTTATCATTACGCACTACTAGTGTTTGTCAGTGTGTTTAAGTAATTATAAGAACTACTTTTGGTTTTTAGGGATTATAACAGAATTTTTATGCTGGTGCTACAAGATTTTGGTCTGTGCTACAAAACCTACAACCTTTGTAGCACCGGTGCTATAAGCTAAAAACGTTAACGTACAGCCCTGGTTAATGGATTCGGTTTTGCGTGGTCTGCCTTTTGTTTTTTGTCTTTTTGGACAACATACTGGTCGCCAGCTGCTCCATCAAGCAGCATTTGGACCATCTGCTCCAAGTTATTCTCCGTTTGACTGAACAAACATCCTGTACGGGCACAATAGTGACTGTCTTGGTAAACATCTCCACTAGATTCAGAAAGATCTTTTGTTGAGTTTATTATGCTTTAAAACAACAAACTGCACCGTTTGGTTTGGTAGACAAAATAAGAGTGGCACTAGATTGTCTGCAGGGGAGATAGTAGAGTGAATGAAGCCACCTTTGTGCAGCCTGGTGGATCTGTAATGAATTAGTGCTGTTTGCACTTCCTCTTCTTTCATTGGGTTCCTGGAGTTTAAAAGCCCCTGTGTGTGATCTTCATAGGCCCAATTTCAATACTCGCACTGCGCCCTACACCCTTCTGTGAAGTGCACTTAGAGGAAGTGCGCAGTAATGCTTCGAGTGCGTAGTACACAAGTGTGCAAATAATTGCCGAATTGGGACAGTGAGCATTACGTCATCGACCGTGACGCATGCTGGGATGCCGGTCGCTGTTTGTGCTTTTTAAAAAATCTTTATTAACAGCTTTCAAACACACAAACAATTATTTGACTAAATTTTATTTAATTGCTGTCTACATTTATATCTTAGTCTAAAACTTTCAGAGCATGAATAAATATCATTAATCGTCTTAAAATGAACTTATTTCACCTGAAATTACATGTTTTCAGAAAAGGCACTTGAGCCATTGCTCCACCTTCTTCTCAAAATTCCCACGCAGCAATGTTTTGTGGGTAATACCCTTGCCCAAAGTCCGCATCGCTGCGGACTTGGGTGAAGTGCGGATTAACGGTGCAAAATGGGCGTGGTCAACTTCCGCACTTAGGAATTGGGACACCCTACGCACTCGCACCCCTGGCCGGGAACGCGGAATTAAAGGGCGCAAGGGTGCAAGTGCGAGTATTGGGATTGGGCCTTAGAAATCATGGTAAAAAAATGCGACTTTTTAGCGCCATGCAGTTCAGAGTAAGTATTGCAGCTACGGTGGCCCACTCAAAAAGACAACAACCTTCAGCATTCACTCCAGGGGCTTCATTTATCAACCATACTTACGTACAGATCTGTGCGTATTTCGTGCGTGGGAACGATTTTACGCATTGTGTGGTATTTACCAATTTGTACTTGTGCGTGAAAACGTTCCTAAATATAAGAACAGCTCTGACCATGCGTAGGGACAGCATCTAGTGGCAGAACGAGGGAACAGCAATTCTGAAGGTCTCAGTGATCCACGCGTGTTCCTCATCCGCAAATCATATTTACCCAATAAATTATTATGTCGGTGGAAAAACAGCTTTGTCGCTTAATTGGTGTTAGAACCTATAAAAACACCTGCGACCGACAGTAATCAAACATTGTAGAATGGCTGATCTTGCTTTATTGGAAGATTTAAGGGAACGTGCGCTACGGAGGGAGCGCGTCTTCCATGAGCGCACTGACCTGCTAGGTGAGGATACAGAGTGGCTCCTGAGCAGATATCGCCTTCCGAGGGATATCCTTCTGGAGCTATGCCGGGATTTGGGACATTTTGTGGAGCGACAGACAAATGGCACCAATGCCATTCCGGTCCATATTCAATTGTTGTCAACTTTAGGCTTCCTTGCCACCGGGACCTTCCAGCGTGAGATAGCGGACAGATCGGGCATCTCACAACAACCATCACTGAGCCTCATAATGCCGCGCATGTTGGATGCCATAATTACTCTGATCCCACAGTACATCCAGTTTCCATGGAGAAACCCACAACAAGCAGCAGTCAAACAAGGATTTCATGCAATTGCTGGATTTCCTAACACAATAGGAGCAATAGACTGCACACACATTGCTATAAAAGCATCATCACAGAACGAATTTAATTACGTCAATAGAAAATGGTTTCATTCCATCAATACTCAAATTATTGCTGATGCCCATTTAAGCATTTTAAATGTTGTGGCCCAGTGGCCTGGAGGAACCCACGATTCTTTCGTCATGCGTAATAGCTCTGTTGGCGTGCGGCTGGACAGAGGTGACGTAGAAGATGGATGGCTTATTGGTGAGTGTGGCGATTTTTAAACGATTATATTATTCTACTCATACTAAGATTCATTGTAACCTTTTGTTTTAGGTGATCAGGGTTATGCGTTGAAGCTGTGGCTCATGACACAGATAACAAATCCAGCTCAGGAGCAGAATTATAACAGGGCTCATGCGCAGACGCGATCCACAGTGGAGCGCACAATGGGTCTCCTGAAAGGCCGTTGGCTGTGCCTGTCAGTTATTAGAGGAACTCTGTAGTACCGACCCGAAAAAGTTTGCCACATTATTCTTGCCTGCTGTGTGCTTCACAACCTGGCCATCAGACGAGGCATCCCTCTGCAGGAACCTCCAGTGCCAGACCCCCCCATGGCCAACGCAGTGCCTCCCCCGCAGGCCAATGCTGCTGCAGCCATTCATGCAAGAGCGAGGGGAATTCAGAGATTTTAGGTAATCAAACACCACAATGATAGATTCCAAAATCAATTTGAACAGATCATTATTTATTCACAATGTGTGAAGCACATGCTGCTATGTGCTTGAGGGATTCATTCATCTCGGCAAATGTTTCATTTTGCCGAGTTATTTGCTGGTTTAACAAATGAAGTGCCTTTAATGTTTGCTCTTGGTTGTCCAGCACAGCGTCTGTCAGGACTCGTGGCTCACGATGCACTGATGGCCGCTGGACCGGCTGAGCAGTTGGCCCTTCCACCTGTGTGGCAACGGACTGTGGCACCAGAGGCGCCCCCAGAAAATTTTGATAAGGGTGGCCAGACAGGGCCAGAGAAAATTTAGAGGTGGCACACCAAATGCATTGCATGCTTCTTTATTCTTTTTTATTAAAAAACAATATGCGTCCGAAACACTTAACTCAAATTTGAAAAACACAAAAATTTCTGAAAATTCAATTTCAGTTATTTTAATTTTTTTAATTCACCTGTTGCTGTTTTCACAAACAATATGGAGATATAGAAATGTTTTGAAAATGGTTAGCAGCAGAAACATATATACATTTTAAAAAATTCTGATTATTTATTTACTCATTAATTGTATAATGTTTTTATTGGGTTTTACATTTATGTCTTGATTAAATAAGATGAATTTATGGTTTAAGTGAACATTAACGTGATTTATAAAGAACACTGGTCTTCCCTGGGGGGGCCAGCAATTTTCTAGGGGTGGCCATAACCACCCCTGGCCACCCCTTGGGGGCGCCACTGTGTGGCACAGCATCTGTGGGGAATTAAAAGACATAATTTGAGGGAATATTTATAACTGTAAGAAAGCCTAGTCAGCGGTACCCTCTAGTGGGCAAACGCTGTAGTGCCTTGTTTTCTCCACGGAAGTCAGCAGTGCGCACATGTCTGCCTGGTGCTACGGAGGATTGGAGCCGTTAGCCCAATATTAACATGTTTCCAGTGCGTTATGGACGATAGAAGTGAGTGAGATGTTTCAGTTTGGCTCTGAGTTTGACCCTAAGCAATAGTATGATATTACGTTTGGTTAGTTTGGTTTAGTTGAGATATATTTGGACGTTTTAGAATAGAATAGAATAGACTTTATTGATCCCTCAGTGGGGAAATTCACTTGTCACAGCAGCATCATCACTCAAAAGGTAATTAGAAGAAGATAAAAAAACAAGGATACATGTATTTACACATAGGCAGTAATCTAGTATTGTAATCTTAGATCACTAAAAAAAAACACAAATAAAAGATAAAAACAAACTTGGTACCAGCACTATGCAGCATACTGTAAGAGACACAGACACCAATGTGAATCTGGTATTGCACAAGTATAGAACACATGAATATTGCATTGGTGTTATTGTGTACCAGGATGATACCAGTACAGCTTAAACTGAGGAGTTATACACTCTTACAGCAGAGGGGATGAAAGATCTACGATAGCGCTCAGTTTTACATCTGGGATGTCTCAGTCTACCTCTGGAGGAGCTGTCCATGATCTCCACAGTGGAGTGCAGTGGGTGGGAGGGGTTCCTTAAGATGGAGGTCATCTTCCCCAGCATCCTCCTTTCACACGTCTCCTCAACAGAATCCAGCGGGCAGCCCAGAACCGAGCTAGCTTTGGTAGCTAGCTTGTTCAGTCTCTTCCTGTCTCGGTCAGAGCTGCCTACACCCCAATAGACCACAGCAGAATGAATAACAGAGCCAACAACAGAGTGATAAAAGGATTTTAGCAGCTGGGATTTAACTCCGAAGGACCTCAGCCTCCTCATGAGATGGAGGCGGCTTTGGCCCTTCTTATACAGAGCATCTGTGTTGTGGGACCAGTTCAGTTTACTGTTGAGGTGAACACCCAGGTACTTAAAGGTGTCCACCACCTCAATGTCTGCTCCCTGGATGTTTACTGGTGAGTGAGGAGGAGTGTTTCTCTGGAAGTCAATCACCATTTCCTTTGTTTTACTGGTGTTCAAGCGAAGGTGGTTACGCTCACACCAGTCCACAAAGTCCATGATGACTGACCTGTACTCCTGGTCGTCCCCCTCAGACACACAGCCCACGATGGCCCGAGTCATCAGAGAACTTCTGGAGGTGTCAGCTGCTGGTGTTGTAGGTGAAGTCCGAGGTGTAGAAGGTGAAGAGAAAGGGTGAGAGCACTGTACCCTGTGGAGCTCCAGTACTGCACACAACCACCTCAGACGTACAGTTGTGCAGCCTAACGTTCAGTGGCCTGTTGGTGAGGTAGTTGGTGATCCATGCAGTCAGATGTTCGTCCACTCCTGCACCCCTCATCTTCTGCTGCAGTAGACACGGCTGGATGGTGTTGAAGGCACTGGAGAAGTCGAAGAACATGATCCTCACAGTGCTTTTTTGCATCTCGAGGTGATTCAGAGCCCGGTGCTGCAGGTAGATGAGGGCATCTTCCACCCCCATGTTTGGTTTATATGCAAATTGAAGTGGGTCTATTTCTGGGCTCACCACTGAACGCAGATGGGTGAGGATGAGTCTCTCCATAGTCTTCATCAGGTGGGAGGTCAAGGCGACTGGTCTGTAGTGGTCTGGTTCCCTGGGATGTGATGTTTTGGGGACTGGAACCACACAGGAGGTCTTCCACAGGATGGGGACCTGCTCCAGTCGAAGGCTCAGGTTGAACATGTGTGTGACCACTTCACACAGCTGGTCAGCACAGTCTTTGAGCAGTCTGGGGCTGATTCCATCAGGACCTGCTGATTTTCTGCTCTTAAGCCGCCTCAGTTCTCTCCTCACAGGTTAAGCTCATTGGCCCGGTTCTGGTCCCCGTCAGCAGACCCACTGGCACCACTCCTCCCCTTGTGACCTGTGATGTTCCTGAGGCCTCTCCAGGCACCACAAGCATTGCTGATTCTCCAGCTTCCTCATGTAGCTGTCTTTTGCCTGTCTTATTTTGTGTTTAAGTTCTTTCTGTACACGTTTTTGCTCCTCCTTATTTCCAGTCATGAAAGCTTTCTTTTTAACATTCAGCAGGGATTTCAGCTCTGTGGTCAGCCAGGGTTTATTGTTTGAGAAACACCTCACTCTTCGTGTTGGGACGGTATTTTCTACACAGAAGTTTACATAATCAGTCACACAGTGGGTCAGGCTGTCAAGGTCATCACCATGGGCGCTGCAGAGTGTTTCCCAGTCTGTGGTTTGGAAACAGTCCCTCAGAATTTCTGTTGATTCCTCATTCCACACTTTCACAGTTTTTTTCTGAGGAGGCTCCCTAAGCACCCTGGGTGTGTATTCAGGCTTCAGGTAAATGAGGTTGTGGTCTGAGCGGCCGAGCGGCGGCAGGGGGGAGGAAGTGTATGCGTTTTTGACATTAGCATACAGCAGATCAATTGTATTGAAATTTCTTGTGGGACACTTAACATACTGTGTAAAAGTGGGCAGAGTGGAGGAGAGAGACGCGTGATTAAAATCCCCGCTGATGAGAACAAGCGCATCTGGATGAGCTGTCTGCAGCTTCTCCACAGAACTTTGGAGCAGCTCGCATGCAGCGACTGCATCAGCCGAGGGGGGGATGTACACATTAAACGCTATGACATGTGAAAACTCTCTCGGGATATAATAGGGCCGGAGACCAACAGCCAGTATCTCAATGTCTTTTGTGCAGAGTTTTTGTTTAATGGTCACATGGGCCGGGTTGCACCATCTCATTAATGAACACAGCCAGACCCCCTCCTTTTCGCTTACCGCTCCGTTCTGCGCTCCTGTCAGCGCGCGCGAGATTAAATCCTTCCAGGGAAACCTCAGCATCAGCGATGAGCTCATTCATCCATGTTTCCGTAAAAAACATCAGACTACACCGTCTGAAATCCCGCTGGAGTCTGGTCAGTGCTGTAAGCTCATCAATCTTGTTGGGCAGAGAACGGACATTTCCCATAATCACAGAGGGTAAAAAAGGTTTATATCTCCGTTTCCTCTGCTGTATTCTAAGCCCCGCTCGGCACCCCCTGTTTTTCCTCCTCAATTCAGGGGGCAGGACAGGTGCGTCTGTGTGGAAGAGTGCCGGTGGCCGCAGCTTCATCAGCTGGTCCCTGCTGTAGATAATAGGTGCGTGGATGGACCCGGGAGAATTTCCTTGTGCGACCCCCAGAAGTTCAGATAAAAGTAAAAAAATGAACACAAACGACAAAAAAGTACTCCTGTGGATCGTGCGGTTAAAAACACGCAACACATGACAAGCAAAGAATAAAAAAGAGAGTGAAGAAGTGAGAGCTGCTCTGACAGGCTGCAAACCGTGTCACGCCATCTTGAAAAAGTGAGTTTCAATGCAGACGCATGGATTAGTGTCTGTGCCCTCTGCTAGAAAATGGGGCTTTGTTGATGCCACTTAATTGGATCATATGAGAAAATTACTTTACACTTAGTTGGACAATTTCAAGTTGCTTGCTACCACATTTATGCATTACAATCCTAAATTAAATATGTACATTGTAGCGTGAGGGCTATTGCCACATATTTAAAGATGGATCAATAAAATGTAATAATTCATATAAATATGAATTATTAATCTTAATGATCTTTGAATGTTAATTTAACATTAATCTAGGTTCTTTTACCTGTAAGTAATCCACACACTTCAGAATAATTCAGACAGAGTCAAGAAAATAGTTATAAAAATAAATTTAATACTATATTTCTCAATCAATGATGACAGAACAATTATTATGAATGATGGTTGTAAACAAGACACTGAGACAATTAATGAGGTGATGTAGTGCAAGCTAGATGAGGTTGCCTAATCAGCATTAAGTGTCTTAGATCCTATGATGTCTGGGTTAAATCAAATCTGGATGTTTTAATAAGTTATCAAATTAATAAAGACCATTTGACACCAGCGTGCAGGGCTACATCACCTTGTGTGTGGAAGTTCCCGGTGACTCAAGGGTCAGTAGAGGTCGTGGCTGACGAGTGTCAGTGAGGAGGCCTCTGAGGTATGAAGAGCTGTAGCAGGCCCTGATACGAACCAGTGGTCTGGGTGACTTCCAGGTGACTGCTCGTCTGGTGGATTTGGTTTAGCTTAGAGAAAAATAACAAAAATAGTTGATCTCGATCAAAAAGAGAGGATGGTTCCTTATATTATTAATTATTAAGCATCGCTTTTCCCCGGCCGGCCAAACCAAGGAAGCATAGCTTGTTGTCTTAGGCTCACCCCTTTGAGAGGAGGTGACCTAGTCAGGACTTGGTTGTTTCAGGAACTCCTTTAGGAACTGAAGTGTTCTGGCCGAGCCAGAGGTTTTATTATTCTAATTGTTTATGAATTTGAGCAAATCAAATTTGGACACATTAGAGCAGGCGTTACCAAGTTACCTCAGACACCAGTTTCATCAACACTTAAAGATGACTCAGCTTAATGTGGTGAGCATCTTATTAACTTAATGTGAGTGGGAATTAACATTCAAACACAATACTATTATTAGTAAATGTTTATCTGATGATGATTAGCATTACTTGAATGAATCCTAAATGTAATTAAAGATATGAAAACAGGAACAACATTTATTTTCCCCATCATTCATTATGTTATATGATGATTCACATTTCACATAACGATGATTCAAACAGTATGATTATACATTCAGGTTATATTTGTAAAAGTCTTTCACGAGGCAGGAAAGGTGAACTTTATTCGAGAAAGAGATGGGAAAGTCTTGCGTCCGAGACCTTGATGTGTGACGTCTCTGTGATAGTTGCAGGTAAATCGTAGACCAGACTAAAGCACATGACTCTGGACAGATACCAGAGTGTCTGCAGCCTTGACGACCTGTAAGTTAAAGTGTTACTGAAGTTCATTTAGGAGAAAACCATGAATTGATGTCGCTACATCATATTTCAGTAAAATTTTACATTACATTAACTGCTGCCAAATACACTTTTTAGAGTGTGGCAGCAGATATCACACTGCAATTACTATTTGAGAACCCCCCCATCAACAGTAGATGGTGCTCTTGTACCATGGAGGGATGACTGGAGACACCATAGACACAGCTTTGGCTCAGAGATAAATGAGCTGCAGCCTGGACGGGATGTCCACTCTTATGTCCACTTCATTAATCCACAGTAAAATTGGTTACACAGTGCTCCCTAGTCTGTGCAGGGACTGCTGCTGGTCCAGATTACTCCTAGGTCTTGTGCCGGTAACACTATCTATGCCTAAAAATATTAGAAAACAAATATTTGATATGTAACAACTAGGTGAGAACTATCTGCAACAGCAGAAGTAAAACCCACACACGTATGGGCAGAATAAGCTAACTCCACTCAGAAAGGCAACAGCAGGGATTTGAACCTGCAACCTTCTTGCTCTGAGGCAATAGTGCTACTAACTATCTCCATTGGTTTTTCTTGCTTTAACACAGTATTACAATGTTTTATTTACCTTAAATCACTGACGGTTTCGGCGACTCACTGTCGCCATCTTCAGAGTCACGCCGACTTGACGGCGTCACTTCCGCTGTTTATTTGCAGGCAGTAGGGGGCGTTGCTGCCCACTACTGCCTGCGCCTTCCTGGTCGATCACCACGTCCCATGAATGATCCAGCGTGTACACTCCTTCATCCCTATTCATGGTCCTGGGTCCACGTCTCCTTATCTCGATTGCTTCCTTTATCCATCGTCTGTACTTTTGTTGTTCTGTTGTTATGATCTGTGTGCTGTCCCAGTCCATTATATGGTTTTCTCTTGCACAGTGGTCTGTTATGGCTGATTTCCTTATTGTGTTTTCTGCTTCTTCTTTGGCTGTTCTGGTGTGCCTTCGGCTTGTTTCTTTTTCACATTCCTTTTTGTGTTCCATTTTGCGTGTGTTGAGTTGTCGTCCTGTCTCTCCTATGTATGTTTTATTGCAGAGTTTGCATGGAATTTCGTAAACGACTCCACATTTTTGTTCCTGTGTTATTGCGTCCTTTGGATGCGCTAGTCCTTTTTTGACGGTCATGTATGGTTTTATTGGAGTGTTTATGTTATGTTTTGACATTACATGTCTTATTTTTTCTGTTATTCCTTTAATGTATGGTAGGGTTATCACTGGTTTTGGTTCTGTTCTTTCTTGTTTTCTGGTTCTTTGTTTTAGTTTGTCTTTGTTTACTGTGTCAAGTCGGCGTGACTCTGAAGATGTCGACAGTGAGTCGCCGAAACCGTCAGTGATTTAAGGTAAATAAAACATCGTAATACTGTGTTAAAGCAAGAAAAACCCAATGGAGATAGAAAACAAACACAGGAAGAACATAAGAAGTGCTACTAACTGTTGCTGGCCCACCCATCCCTTGACTGGCTGCTATGAGGAGAGGAGCTCGGATATAAAGGATGGGCTCGAAGTAGAGCTGCTGCTCCCAATCATCAACAGGTGAGTGGTGGCTCAATGATAATGTCTCTTATTGTGACATCACAATAAGAGACATTATCACACAGCCTGCAGAAGAAAATGATTACTGAAACCAAAATCTGATAGAAAATAGATGGATGTTTATTCCACATTTGGAGTGTTTATAGAGGCAGTAGAGACACAAATGGCAGCATAAAAGGATGCAAAACCTTAGATTTGCATAATATGTCCTCTTTGAACTTCCTGCCACAAGAGGCTCCACTGAGTTTTAAATAACCATTTCTTTGCTTAATGGAGGAAGTCAACGATGGTGTCTTTGCAGATTAACAAAGATTTGAAAACAAAATGCTAATGGATAAAACTCTGCCTGAACAGAGTAGAAGCTGGTCTGACTGGTCTGTGAGTCAGAGGTCTCTGTCTTTTGGTGTCTCCAACTGATGCCCTGAACGCTGTCAGGATGAATGAACCTTGAGCGTTTGTGCTCTGCCCTGTAGCTCGTCTGTTAGACAGTCTGCCTGTCTGGTCCACTCTGTCATCCTCTGCCTCCCCTTTCAAAAGCCAAAGATGCTAACACCGGTCGAAAGGTGCTTTCAAACTGTGGAGAAGAGTTTTGTCAGTGAAATGTGAAATTAAATAGTAAAAGGTGAAAAAGAGAGGAATAAAACAGATATATTTTTGGAAGATGGGCCTGAAGGTGAGATGAGTCACCCTCCTCCCAACTCCTCTGGGCTTCAAAGTTCAAAACACAAACAAACACACACATCAATTTAGCTGCACACTGTCCTTGCCCTCCTGCTTTGCTTGACACTCAAATGTTCATCCATGCATGGGTCCTCTCTCTCTCTCTCTCTCTCTCTCTCACACACACACACACGCACGCACGCACACACACACACACACACACACACACACACACACACACACACACACACACACGCGCGCACACACACACACACACACACACACACACACACACACACACACACACACACACACACACACACACACACACACACACACACACACACACATAAGAGAGATGTACTCAACATGTCAGCTGTGTAAAGTGCTATTGTGGTGCTTCCCTATGAGTCTTCACTCGCAGCGAGACCAAATTTAATCCAAAAAAAGACGAGCACAAAGTCACATGTCATGAGTCTCATGCAGTCCTGGAGCTGTCTTTCTCACTTTCTTCTCCAAATATCATCCCACTGAGTCTAATCCTTGCAGGGAGTTCTTGTCTGTTCGTTATGCAACAACACAGACAGAGAGCGCTGAACCATTATCCTCAAATTCAGTCATCGTAACATCACGTCACATGGGGCGTATCGTGTCCTCAAGAGGATGACGTGTTACAGGAATAACAGCGCTAACAGCTAGTATTTTCATGCTAATGTGTACGCAGCTCTGGGGATACCACATCTGTTTTATTGTCTGGCTGTGTTCGTTTCAGTGGTGAATATACTATATTTTGGGATTTAGTCAGATTTCATGAATAGTATTTTTTGTATTTATAACAGAAACAAAAAAGTCTGACTTTGTGGATACAGTGCATAAGACCCTTTTTTCCCAGTCAGGCACATTTCTCCCTGTCTAGCCATGTGGGATGATCCATGTGCTCATTGCTTCAGCATTTTACATCCATGTGTGACAGATGTAGTAGAACATACACACTAACTGTTGTCCATAGGTCAGTTACTGGCTCTTCTCACCTTGAACATTGCATCTGGGTATATTAACTTCTCAGTTAAAGATTGAACCACAATGATTGACTCGAAACACATGTATGCGTGTGTGTGTTTGTGTGGCCAGCAGGCAAAAGCACTCCCAAACCTTAATCCCATTGAGGACTTGTGGTCAATCCTCAAGGGCCACGAGGACAAAGATACACCCACACATTCTGACAAACTCCAAATGTTGATGATGAAGAATGAGCTCCATCATTCAGGATCTGGACCAGAAGATGATTGACAGCAGGTCAGGTTAAAGTGCAGAGGTCTAGAAGAACAAGGACCAATACCGGAGATATTGTGTCTTTACAGAAAGTTGATGTAATTTTCAATAAAACCTGTGAAACTCAGGCAATGCTGTAATTCTACCTCAGCAACCATAGAAACAGACTACAACTTTTAAAAACATCAAAGCAGCAAAATTAGTTGGTTTCAGTTGGTATAAAAACCACCACTAGAGTCATTCTCTAAGCTTTTGGCCAGGACTGAACATCAGAGTTCTGACTTCAGAGTGGGAATATTGATGTATTTTCTTACATTACAAACATGGCGGTATGGAAAGTCACAGGTATGCTGAGAAAGCTGGTATTTTTCTCAGAAGTGGTGTAAGGAGTGATCACCACACCAGTTCTTGTTATCTTTGTGAGAAATGCAGTTAAACAGAAATGTTGCTCTGGGCTTGCTGGGTGTTCGCAGTATAAACACTGACCCACATAAACACGCTGAACCCAGATCAGTATTTTGCACTAAACTATATTGCCCACAGTTAGAAAAGTGTTTTTGACCTACGAGTGACTCCAAAACTTATAATTTACAACATCTGCTTGGAGGGAAGGCTGTTTGTTGGGTTCAGCTCAGCTGATGGTGACTGATAGTCCTCTGAGCCAAACCTTGACGTTTGAAACCAATTTGAGGCCGCCATGTACTGACTCTGGAGGTAATGTAACCAGAGTGCCAGGCCTCAGGTTCACTCTGACCCAGTTCTGTCTTCCTGTTGTTTAGAGAATGTTGGTGAAGAAAAGATGGACAAGTAAAACAGAAGACAGGGTGACGAGAGATGAGACTCACCTGGGATAGAAATCACTATTGTGTAGTCTCAACAAACCTGCAGGGACAGAGTTGGTATAAAAAATCACACTTTTGTCAAACACAAAGTTGCTGAAACTAACTAGTCATTTTCCCAAGAGATTGGAGAACAGTTTTCCTTGTGAAAATATCAGGACTAGTTTTTTGTAAATAAAACATGAAGGATTTTGTCACACAGTTGCATTATTTAATTTTGCAATTTTTGTATTCAATTTAAGTTGCATGTTTTATGTTTATAGTTGTTTTGTTGTAATTTGAGTGTTTTCCCGTGTGGACATCCCCAGAGACACTAATGGGCTAGCTGCAGAATGGGGAGAGGAACAGAACGATCCCTGCCCCTCGCCCAGGTTTACCACACCAGCAGGTTAACTGACTGATTGGCGCTCAATAAAAGGATCTGAGGAAGGAGACCCCAAGAGAGCAGCGGGAGCAGCAGACAGAGAGACATGGGAGCTGACTGAAGCCCTTTTTATAAGACACACCATGCCGGCAAATCAGTGCATTCGTGCCGCCACGCTTGGTAGTAATATTGCGGTAATATTGCAGCTTCGCCGGTCTTATAAACGCACATTAAGCGTTGGCGCAACAGAGGGAGGTGTCATGGCCACGTGATGAATTAATGCTGAGCTCCGGCCGGGAACTATATTAAAAATGAAAGTAAACACGCGCTTAAGTTTCACTTTTGTAAACAGAATCAGCTGAGATGATTAACTGGAGCGATGCGGAGCTCCGGGAGCTTTTCTCCGTTAGATCTGCAGCTCAGATCATCTGACAGCTCACAGGGATGGTGGAGCACACACACCTGTAGCTGGTTGTTAAAATAAAAACTTAAGGAGCGCTGCTTCGATAGCAATAAAAAGCAAGTTATGTCCAAAATACACGGAAGTCTGCGACAGTGCAGAGACCGCCCCCATACCTCCTTTTTGCCACCATTGCGTAATCTTTTATAAAACTGACATGATTGCACAACATTACCGCCATGGTCTGAGCTCTTATAAACGACCTTAGGCTCCCTGATGCCGCATCGGCGTTGCGGCAAATTGGCGGCATTGTTTTATAAAAGAGGCTTGAGAGAAAGAGATACGCCCTGGACGGCGTCGCTCTGCAGGGACACATGCGCCCGACCCCCCTGGAAACCCAGATCGGCACCCGGAGCACAGTCCCGGGAGGTGGAAATCATGGGTGGCCCTCTCTCTGCACGTGTGAGTGGCGCAGTGTTGGTGCTGGTGCCTCTGTGTCCGGTCAGGGCCTTGGGCCGAGGAGGGCTTCTTCTCCAAAGAGCACAGATGTGCAAGGGAGCCTCAGAAAAAGAGGAAGCTGGTTGCACTGTCAGGTGCACGCATGTCCCGAAGACACGGAGTCCGGTGGAGGAGAGGTTGGCGAGAAACACCATCTCAGAAGGTGGACTGATTGCACGGCACAGAGGATCAGGGCGGAGGTTTAACTTTGCCCTCGCCTGTAAGTACAGCTCCACCTTTTTACGCTCCGGGAGACGGAGCTGTGGTGGTGTAGGCCTGTACTGGCGGTGTGTCTGTTTCTGTGGTGTCCCAGGCGGAGTGGGCGTGTCATGCCGGATGGAGGAATTGCTGCGGGAATGCGGACACCAACTGTGTGCGGAACCACTGACGAGAGGAGCATACCAAGGCCCAATCCCAATACTCGCACTTGCACCCTTACGCCCTTCAATTGCGCGTACCCGGCCAGGGGTGTGAGTGCGTAGGTTGTCCTGATTCTCAAGTGCGGAAGGCGACCACGCCCCTTTTGCACCCTTAATCCGCACCTCGCCCAAGCTGTCGCAGAGCTGGCTACACTGGATGTCCACAGATATGCAAATCACCCTCACGCTCACCGTTTTTTGACACGATTCTGCTGAAGACGAGGGATTTGGCTAAGACGGCAGAAAATCGCACAGTGTGATCCGAGTTTAAGTCAAAGGTCCTGTTGACTGTGAAACCATCATGCAATGCATGTAATACTTGTTCTTTGTGAAATATGATCGGTCATTCTGAGTTGCATTTGCATATGAATTTTTCTGTCAGACGTGGCTCCTGGATGCACCAGAAGTGCTACGTTTTGCTGCTAGTGTATCTGATACCAGCTAATCCCCAACAAATCCTATCTAATAGGAATAGTGGAAATATCCCTTTAAGCTGTGGTTCTTATGGTTCTGCTGTGGCTCCTCTCTGGAGAATGATACTCTTAACTGTTTATTATTAGAAGCTAAAGTACGCCCAAAAAGAGACAAAGTAAACAGCTACACCTATAACAGGCCCCAGCTGAGATTCAAACCAGGCACCTTCTAGCTGGGAGGCAACATTTCCATCCACAGCAGGCCAGTGGGTCTGGATCACACCTTCATTTGCATATTAAAAGAGAAATGCATAATAGTGTCGTGGCTGTTGCCTTGACGACACAGTTCCGACATATGGCCCCTTCAGTGAGTCCTCATCAGGTTTGAAAAGGTGGAAGCTCCTGCTGAAGGTCTCTGCAAGGTTGAAGGTTGGTGGGCATGGTATGTGTGATGTAGAGCTTCATTTTCAACACTGGATAGTTTATTTGTGTGTGTGTGTGTGTGGGGTCAGAACCACCTGCCTGGCGCCACCTACATCCTCAGCTGATTGAGAAACCTACGATCGAGGCAGAGGAAACTGACAACAGAAGAGGAATGCTGCTGTGGAAATGAAGAATCAGAAACAGAGTCAGGGTGATCCATGTGGGAGGGAATGTTGCCCACACGTTGTTAGTGAGAGATGTGGAAATGACTGAGGCTGTTGTTTCAAGCATTTGGACACAAAAACAATGACTTTCCTTCACATTTAAAATAGCTGTGCCATCCTCTGCCTCACAACCCCCCCCCCCCCCCCCCCCCAACACACACACACACACACACACATATGAGAGAGCTACTTTGCTTTTTAATGCTCACTCACAAGTTTTTGTTGCTTTTCAAACTCCACTGAAGACAAAAACAATACTGTGTGTCTGTGAGCAAGAACACGTGCCTCCTTCAGACGTGAGAGCAGCTGGCAGCACCATCAAACATTCATGAGAGAGATGGAAAGACAGCGTGGAGCCAGGGCTTCGGACTCAGGCTAAATCACACAGTGTTAGCTGACAAAGGCCAGCGGGACTTATTTACTGAGCTGAGGTTTCTGCAGGCTGATGTTTTGCTTGTAACATTTAGCTCAAGGTGAGCAAAAGTCCACTTGCTCTCCATCTACAATGTTTGGCTTCAGTCCAGTTAGCAGTAGAGCTGCTCGTTTAGAAGAAACCTTAGTGTTGCTTATCTTGGTTGATTCAAATCATATTGAATCAGGATTTCTCACCAAGTTGGGAAACAGACATTTTTTATTTGTCCTTTTCAACTGAAAGCACTCCACCAACGCTGCAGTGTGGCTCTTCAAAATAAGAGCGTCAAGCACACACATAAAGCATCCCTCTGTAGGGTGCACTGAGCTATCTGACTTCACTTATATCCATCTTCATGTAATTTTTGAAGGAATTCCTTCGGCAATATGTAACTTGGTTACCAACGGGGCTTTTCTTGAAAGCACAATTTTTATAGCTGAAGTTTCTGATAATGTAGAGTTCACGTTTTAAGGGGAATGCAGGCACAGATTTACAACTGCAGCTAGCTGAGTTTAGTGATGATTAAATCCCATGAGTTTATAACTAGCTGCAGGGTGGTTTAGAGAAGGTTGCTGGTTGGAATCCTGGCCACGGCCTTTCTGCATGTTCTCCCCATGAATGTGTAGGTTTTATCGGAGTACTCTGGTTTCCGTAAGTGAATTTATTCATTTAAAAAAATCATCAGATTAGAATCAAAACAGGCTACTATAAAATAAAAATCATATATCAGACCAATTAATGATAAGAATCAAAGAAATGTTTTTGTTTTGACTTGTAGACACCATCTGATAAAGTCTGGTCTTCTTCCTGATCCATCATTCTCATGCTTGTGACAGACTTGCTACGGAACACAGAGTTGACCTTGGACCTATATATAGTCACTAACCTGTGTGTTAAACCTGATGCTACACATTAGATAGCCAGATAAATGGGCTCATTAAATCATCCTACTGATTGGCTTATTGATAGTATTATTAGTAGAAAAGTAAAATAACAAAAGTATTTAAGATACAGTCTCTTATATTCTATATCTGGATATTACAAAGAGCTGCATCATGTGAATATTGTCACATTTGAGTTGTCAGGTAGTCAGGTTCTTTATAAAGTCTGATTGTACTGAAGGTGGAGGATGTATTACCTTGACTTGGTGGTGCTACCGTCTTTCTGCACAGTTTACAGTTGCAAGAAAAAGTATGTGAACCCTTTGGGATTACATGGATTTTTACACAAATTGGTCATAAAATGTGATCTGATTTTCATCTAAGTCACAACAATAGACAATCACAGTCTGCTTAAACTAATACCACTCACGTCATTTCATTTATTTTTTACAGAATTTACCGACATGGGAAAAATGACGTCGGTTAGAGTAATACATTTCAGTAACAATAAAATGGATTTGAAATAATAATGAAAATGATCCAAAACTAGTTAAAAGTCAACATCTCAGATGGTGTCAAAGGCCAGAGAGAAGAGGTGGGTTTTAAGCAGTGATTTAAAACCAGACAGTGAAGAGGCCTGTCTGGTATTCAAAGGAAGCTCATTCCACGTAGGAGCTGCTACAGCAAAAGCACGATCTCCTCTAAGCTCACGCTTTGTCTTTGGGACGGTCAGGAGCAGCTGATCCGCTGACCTGAGGGAACGAGAGGGGATGTGTGGGTGTGGCAGCTCGCACAGGTAAGGCGGGGCAAGGCCAGTAAGAGATTTAAAAGCAAACAAAAGAATTTTAAAATGAATTCTAAAAGGCACAAGCAGCCAGGGCAGAGAGGCCAGATGTGATCAAACTTCCTTGTTCCTGTTAAGAGGCGGGCAGCAGCATTTTGTACTCTCTGTAGCTGAGAAACAGGCATCACTTATTCCTTCATAAAGACCATTACAGTAGTCCAGCCGTGTCTTGAGACAGGATTGGCTTTACTTTTGCCAGCTTCCTTAAATGAAAAAAGCTAGACTTAACAACTGAGCTGATGTGGTTGTTTAACTTTAGTCCAGCATCCACTTTGACCCCAAGATTAATAACGGTCAGCTTAATGTACTGGGCATGAGAACCACCTTCTATCTCGGGGGTCTCAGTGGAGCTACCAAAAACAATCACCTCACTTATGTTTTCATTTAACTTTAAAAGGTTCTCGGCTAACCAGACTTTTATTTCATTTAAACAGGAAAACAATGTCTTCAGAGAACTTGAGTTTGAGTTTTTAAGTGGGAAATACTGTATATTTGAGTATTGTCCACATAACAATGAAAAGATATCCCATACTTTCTAAAAATAGATCCAGGAGGGAGCAACAGGACTTGCCACCTGCACACAGCGCCAAAGCTACCAGTACCTGGTGTAAGGACCATGGTGTCCCTGTTCTTGATTGGCCAGCCAATTCACCTGACCTTAACCCCATAGAAAATCTATGGGCTATTTGTGAAGAGGAAGATGCAATACACCAGAGCCAACAATTCAGAAGAGCTGAAGGCCACTATCAGAGCAACACGGGCTCTCATAACACCTGAGTAGTGCCACAGACTGATGGACTCCATGCCACGCCCCATTGCTGCAGTAATCCAGGCCAAAGGAACCCCAACTAAATAATGAGTGCTGTACATGTTCATACTTTTCAGTTGGTCAACATTTCTAAAAATCCTTTTTTTGCATTGGTTTTAATTGATATTCTAATATTCTGAGATACAAATTTGGGATTTTCATTAGTTGTCAGTTATAATCATCAAAATAATTGAAATAAACATTTGAACTATATCAGTCTGTGCGTAATGAATGAATCTATTATACAAGTTTCACTTTTTGAATGGAGTTACTGAAATAAATCAACTTTGTCATAATATTCTAATTTTATGACCAGCACCTGTATGTCATATTTAATTGTATAAAAGTTTATATATATATATATATATATATATATAATGTTAAATTTTTTAGGTTTAGTTCTAAATCTATATTTTTAATATGATTATTTGAAGCTTATTTATTTTAATGCATCCCTGTATAGCCAGTACTATTACTATTAGTGCGAAATATAACTTATTATATTTTTATTGTTTTGCTTTTAAATTTGTGATCTCTTATTATATCTTTCATGCTTAACCAGATGATTAAATATATGTGATAATTAACAGTCTTAGAATAAAATGTGTCTTGGCCTGGACAATAGGGGGATTAAGGTCAGCTTGAGTGCGTGTGTGTGTGTGTGTGTATGTACGTGTGTGTGCGTGCGTATGTATGTGTGTGTGTGTATGTATGTGTGTGTATGTATGCGTGTGTGTGCGTGCGTATGTATGTGTGTGTGTGTGGCTGTGTGTGTTTGCTCACAGTGAGAAGAACATCTTAGAAAGTTAGGCGGATTAGCCGTGTTAGTGTAATAATACCAGCTCGTATCTGCCATTGATCCTGCTCCACCCGTATGTTCTGAAGCAGAGCAGCTCTGTCTGCTGTTGACCAGGTTAAATCTGTGTGTATTTACAGCAACATGCCTCTATTTACAGGGAGGATGCTGCTTTATCTGGCCATCCATGTGGAGCGTGCTGCAGTAATGGGCCTAAAACTAATGTTCAGGACTTTCTTTACCAGGTATTCATGCTTCTGACTTTCTGCCAACATCTTTAATCAGACGCTCAGAGTTGATGATGGTGACAATAGGAGGATCTTTGTTGACATATTTTTTCATCGTTCATGAACATGCACGAGTGCCTGTGTGGCAACAACACAAACAGTACGGCCTGCTATCAATACGCAACGTACACTTTCACAAGAGTTTGTGTGCAAAATCCCCAAAATATAAACACTTTAACGTCTAAATGCAGGAGGAGGGTTAGAGAGGAGCTTCAAATCTGTAATGAAGACAAAAATAAAGTTATTTAAAGCCTGTATGAGCTCTGGGATGACGAAAAACGTTGGTCCGATTCGCCAACTCTGCTGGGGAGACATTTATTCCTTTTTATTAGAAAGCCCTGGATCCTTCACTCATGAAAGATTAAAGGCTTTTATATGTCTGGATGTCCACGATTATTTTGCTTCAAGGACAGTTGGGCCGATCTCTTCTGCATAACAAAAACCCGTGGTCGTGCTGAAAGCAGGTCAGCACCGGCCCGCGAGCAGAGTCAGCGTGATTCACATCACCTTTGGGTGATTACCAAGGAAAACGGACTGCGACTCCAAAGCAGAGTACGTCGTCATCAGTTTGCTTATTTATTTATTATTATAACGATCGCGGGTTGAGACACCTGAATCAGAACGCTAAAACAACATGACTCTGTGGATTTAAAACTACACAAAGATGAATATTTTAAAAAACAACTTCTCTTACTAACAAATACTTAGTAACGAGGACTTGCCATGAACAAAATGAGCCTCACAAACTGTCCGTTGCTGCAGGAATCCAGGCTTTCTTTGGTCAGTCTGGGTTGCCCGCAATCATCTCTTTGCCATTTCGCGGTTCTTTACAAAGGAAATTATAATAAAATGTTTTATCAAGCCTCCCACGAGCCGAACGATCAACCACACAGCAAGAATGATTTATCTGCTTTGCTAAATCCTCCTCAAAACGTGCAAAACAATCAAATTATAGCCAAAATACGCCGTTTATTGCCACACAATCCTGTGATGTAATGCGAAACACATAAACATTGACGTCACAAATGATCCTCCTATTGCTGTTACAGATCAGCTGAGAGTGGAAACAGGACGCAGCACGGCCGGTGTTTTGACAAAAGTAAAGTGTGTTTGTGTGTGTAAGGCATGCCTTGCATCGTTCCAGATGGTCAACGAAGGCCTTGTTGAGTTCTTTCTGTTCTGGCTAGCTGTGAAGCAGAGAGGCTTCCTTCCTCTCTCCCTGCCTCCATCTGCTCGTGCTCAGAGGAGTCTCCAGCTCGTTGCTGTAGTGGGGCGGTCATTAGCCCGCTGGGTCTCAGGGATGACAGTAATTAAGAGATGAGATGGACTAGCGCTGTCCTCCAGGAGTCAGCAGACTGCTGCAGCATCCTGCCTCCATCCCCCATGGAGACCCGCCTCTTCTCCAAGAACCATTCTGTTTACATAGCAGGTCAGAGGAGACAGGGCAAAACAGACTAGAGGATCTACATCCTCCTTTGCCATTTATCCATTAGCCATCATCTTTATCAACACTGGTAGACTCTGCAGATTAAGTTAAAAAACAGATGAAGTGACAAATAGTTTTTATTATTATTTTTATTTATTCTTTATTTAACCAGGAAGGTCCCATTGAGATTAAAAACCTCATTTTCAAGGGAGTCCTGGCCAAGAGGCAGCAAAAGTTACAGTTACAACATTTCTCAGTTAGACATTTAGTTATATACAAAATTATAGAAGGCAGTTACAACACAGGGAATCTGTCTCAAGGGCTCTCAATCTGGTTTTAATGTATTCAAGGAGATAAGAACGGTTAGTTTCCAGTTTTCCTGCAGCCTGTTCCATACAGAAGGAGCAGAGTGAACAAAAGCCCTTTTGCCCAGTTCAGTGCAAGCAAACGGAACACAGAGTAACTGATGATTTGCTGTGAGAAGTTACACTTCTCCATGAGATTAAGTTACAGATGTAGGTGGGTATTAGTCCAAGCATGGCCTTGTAAATGAAAGTGTACCAATGTGTCAACCTCCTGGTGGACAAAGAATGCCATCCCACTCAAGAATACAATTCACAATGATGGGTCAGTGGTCTACAGTTAGTAATAAACCTCAGTGAGGCATGATAAACTACATCAATCTTACCAAGACACTGTGCTGAGGCATTCATATACAAAAGGTCTCCATAATCCAGAATAGACAGAAATGTTGCATTGACTAGCTGTTTTTCTTTTTGCCTCAAAAGAAAAACACAGTTTATTTTGAAAAAAGAAACCCAGTCTGAGTTTGAGTTTCTTCACAAGATTATCTATATGGGGCTTGAAGGAGAGGGAGTCATCGAGCCAGACACCAAGGTATTTGTATGTGTGGACCACCTCTATGATATTTCCCTCCAGAGTGGTCACTGGGGGCATACTTAGAGGTCTTTTCTTAGAGTTTGAAAACAACATTAGTTTAGTTTTGTCAGCATTGAGGACCAATTTTAACTGCAGAAGTGTTTGTTGGACCTCATTAAAAGCTTTCTGTAAGAATTCAACAGCTTTAGTGGGGGATGTTCCAAAACAGTAAATGATTGTGTCATCAGCATAAAAGTGCATATTAGCATCTGACACATATTGTCCTATGTCATTAATATACATAATGAACAAGAGAGGTCCCAAAACTGGACCATGTGGTACTCCCTTGTGGACACTCAAAATTGGGGACAAGTAGTGATTCCTCCCACAGATTTAAATAGCAAATTGCAGGTTAATTTTTTTTCTAATTCATATAAAATGTTGTCCAAAAAATACTATTTTAAAGGAGACATATCATGAAAAATCCACTTTTTTTAGCCCTTAAATACAGTGTACAGTTCATTTCAGTCTCTAGTTGAGCAAAAAAATAAAATAAAATTAGTCATTTCAGATGCTATTTAGAAGTTTTAGTATAAAGTTTTGGTCATATTTTTCAGCCTGTTCAGTTTTATCAATTTTCTAATACGTTTTGTTTTCTATTTCGTCACAGTAACTGCCAAATATGGTCTTAGACTTCCACCTAAACAGAAATCCAAGCTGCCATTTTTTCTTCTCACTAAGATTTTTGTAGTCCAATGTGAAGAATGAAGAAGTCAGGAGTGCAGAGGTCCGAATGTTTGTTTTTCTGAGCCACACAAATATTTAAGTTTTATTCCCTTTAAGGACGAGTGCTGTGGCACTATTTTCAACTCTCAGGCTGCTGACCGCAGCTAAAAAAAACACAGAAGAAGAAGCGGGCCTGCCATGCCTGGTTACAAGCCGGCAGAGAGGGGTACTTTCCCAGGACACAGACAGACAGCATATGAAGTCCTCATTTATTTCTGAGTATGGCAGTGAGTAACACAGCAGCAAAGCGGTAAGCTTCATTAACTATAAAATGTCGGTAAACTTTACTTTAGACTTTTATTTATAGGCAGTTTGCCATTGTTTTCATAGCGTTAGCATCGGGCCTGACGTTAGCGCCCTGTGCTAGTTATTTTGCAACTAGATAAATGGTTAGGTTTCATGGCTCACTGCAGAAATAAAAACCAACTCGGATCAAGTCAGACACAGCTAAACTAACGCTCTGTATGAGCATGACTGTCAGAAAGCTGCTACAATAACCTGTAAAATAATTATAACAAAGTAAAAATGCACCTTTGTCTTTTTAGAGTCCACATCCAGGAGGCTGGAGCATCTTTCACTGACTAAAGCCCAGATGTGCTCAGTTGGGACACAGCTGTTCATAAAGTCTGATGTTTAGGTAAGCCCTACACCTCAGACCTCTAAGAAGCCACTATCATTAGAAGATCACACCCCCTGAATCACTCCATCTGATGGCAGCAGAGTGATTTATTTTATGTTTTATTGGTTTAGTCGCTGTTTGGAAAGACAACATTCTGTTGAAATGATTGAATTACATTCTTTTCTGTAAACAACCACCTGATCTGAGCAGCATGTGTACAGAATGTCTGTCTCCCAAGCTAAGTCTATAAAAGCAGCAGCAACATTTAATAACTGTGCTGTTCTTTAATATGCTTATTTTGATTAAAATCATTTGAATAATTGTAGTGGCAGTATTTTATTAACATTTTTTATAAATTGTTAAATCACTGCAGCAAAGTGAACTTATAAGCAAAGTAAATAATGAACCAAAACAACAACAAAAATGTCACTATAAACATTAGTAGAACAGAACCAACTTTCCAAAAGCTGCTTGTAAACAAAATATGTCATTAAAGTTATTGTTTATCATTTCAGCATACGTCGATGATGACATCATGGAACTGGTCTTTGGAAAGGTTTTCCCTGAACCATCTCCGTTTCTAGATGAGGTAGAGAAGATAAACACCCCACCAACCCTCTCGTCTCAGTATCCAGGACCGGTTTGAGGCCCACATGTTGGGAAACTCTCCCCTCATGTTTTAACAATGCAAATATAACGTTTCTGCTACTCTAAATAGTAATTTCTCTATCAAACTAAAAAATGTCTGACTGGGGTGGAGTGTAAGGTCTTGCTCAGTGGAGGGGGCGGGGTTTGCAGAGCTTCATTCAGATTTGAAGAGACAGTACCAAAACGGTAGCCTGGCAAGCCATCCTATATATGTGTATATATAGTCTGGCCACGACCCATTGACGGCTCTCAGTCGTGAGGCGGGGTCTACGGTTGTCTTTCAAAATGTCAGCACGCAATTGGATAGCGCTAGGACCAATCAGAGTGACGAACAACATGACGTAATCACGGCGACGGAAAAGCGGGAGGCTTTAATGGTGTCTAACATCAATGATTTCTGTCGTTTTTGTATGAAAAACATGTGAATATCAGGTGTACTGGGACATTGCACTACTTTGTCTGATAAAAATAAGAAGCTGCTAAGTATATCTGACAGACTTACGCACGTTGGAATCTAAATAATCCAATGTTGATGACAAAGCCGTTTCAAAAGAACGTGTTTTCTGAGTTGCCGCCATGTTGCTTGGGTTCGCGGCCGCAGCGCTGACGTCATCGGCTACTCCCGCTCTGTGATTGGCCCATGATATAGAGTGCTGTGATTGGCCCAACCAAAACTATAGCGAGTTGTGATTGGATAGACACAGCAGTGGTTTGGGCTGCGAGGGTTCCAATGAAGCGTGCCTAGACCAAACTCTGCAAAGCAAGAATTGGTCTAGTTCACTAGGCTACCAAAACGGGCCATTTTTGAGACTCTGCTCAGAACAGTGGTAGAAGAGAGGTCTGTACAGAAACAATAATGAGGAATTCAGACCTAAGAACTGCAGTTCCACTGTATATGGACCACAACTGAATGATTTAGATGCAAACAGGAAGAATTTAAAATCATGATATGTCTACTTTAAATGTTAATTGTAGGTATTTCATTTTAAAATACATAACGGCACAGTTTTTCGAGTAAAATGTGTTTTTTTCCAGCAAAGCTTCTAAAAACGCTCTTTTTTCTAAATCTTAACCTCTGATGTAACCAAAGGGCTAAGCTAGGCGCTGTTTTAGGGTAGAGAGGTCGTGTTATTGAGTCAGTGTGTGTGTTCACTAGTTTTGGATTGTGTTAATTTTGATAAACTATTGTTTGTGAAGGCTGTAGAAACTCCAGCCTGTGCAGATATCGAGTCCACGAGTTTCCAAATAAGTAAGTAAGTAAGTAAATTTTATTTGTATAGCACTTATCACAGAAAAAGAATCACAAAGTGCTTCACAAAGATCAACAAAACACAAGATAGTCATCATAAAATGATCTTAAAACAAAACAACAGAATATCATAAAATCATTAAAAATCAGAAAACAGAAAGTCATAAAATTATAAAAATGATAAAACAAATGAAAGATTATTATAAATACAAGTTAGAAAAAACGAATAAAACATAAAAGATTTAAGTAAAAGCAGTTTTAAACAAAAGGGTCTTCAGCTGCTTTCTAAAGGTGTCCAGACTGTCAGTAACTCGTAGGGATAAAGGAAGTTCATTCCAAAGTCGGGGTGCAAAGTAAAACAAGCCTCTATCTCTGTGTGCCTGGGGGCGTTTTGTGTAGCTGAAAAGACGAGACTTCTGGAACCCAGATCAGTGTCGGTACCAACCAAGAGGCTGACAATTTTTTGGGATCCCAGTGGGTCACGTGAGTCATGCGGGATTCCCGTGAAATGGGAGTCAAGTAATTTATAATCACGTTACTGGGACAAAACAGGAAAAATAATCAACAGGAGTGGGCAAGAGTGGGAATTGAAATAAATTTAGATTCCTGTTCAATATGAAACTAGTTTCTTTTAAAATAATGTGTCGTTTTAATTTACATGTAGTTCTGTCTGACCTTTCTGATACACTGATTGTGCACGCCGGCCAGTCGGACATTACTGACGTTCCTCTTCTCTTAACTTGCCACAAAAAAAAGAATCTCCCTGAAAACCACAACTGTTGATAATTTGCTCTGATTCAGTGACACAAACATTTCTTTCAATAATCCATCAGAGATCGTGTCAGCAGCAGCTGCTGCAGGAGCGCTTCCTCCGAGCATTTGATCTGTGCTCCGTGCGCAGCGCACTGGGAGCTTTAATTAAAGCTGTATTACAAACACGAGGTAACTTAAGATCATTTCTAATTATTGTGATATTTGTGCTGAACTAAAACCAGACAGAATGAGTTTTTGTCCTCAACAGCGGTTTATTAGAGTAGTTT
>SSNS01000559.1:259333-271833 GCA_006937985.1 Aphyosemion australe
GCAGCTGATTTGTCACTATAAGTCACATGACCAGCGCTGAACTTCATCTCTCAATACGCAGCCATGAGCCGCCACATTTGACAATATGGACAGAAACAAAGATGAGTTGGAGGAGCGAATTAAGGGGTTTAATACCTGCATCACCATGAAAAAACGGTCATGGATCTGAAACTTCACACAGTTTTCTGGGAGTTGTCAGTGACGGAGTGGAAACACCTTACACCGTTGTGATTGTTTTTTTGGTTTTGTTTAGAATCACAGAAACACCTGCTGGGAGTGGGAGGGAGCGGGAATCATGTTATTGGGAATGGGATGGGAGCAATTTTTATTTTTCCTTGCTTTCTGGGATTGGGACAAGAGGGTTTTTTTTACTATGGGAGCGGGTTGGGAAAGCAAAGAAAATCCACTCCCGTGTCACCCTCTAGTCCGCGCTGGCCTTCAGAGACCCGTGGCGGGGTTTAAAAAATTAAATGCGGATTTCTAGAACTCACATCATTGTCGGAACCATGTCAGAACCGCCGCCCCGACCACCAGAAGAGATGCGATGGTTTCTGGGTCTCATCCAGCTCACAGCAGCGCACAGGACCTCCAGAACTGGATGACAGGTGCTCTCTCTCTCTCTCTCTCTCTCTCTCTCTCTCTCTCTCTCTCTCTCTCTCTCTCTCTCTCTCTCTCTCTCATATATATTATATATATATAAACGACAGCTGACAAACGCTCATTAGTTTATTATTGTCAAGTCTATCCATCCATCTTCATCCGCTTATCCGGAGTCAGGTCGAGGGGGCAGCAGCTTAAGGAGGGAGGCCCAGACTTCCCTCTCCCCAGCCACTTGGGCCAGCTCTTCTGGGGGAATCCCAAGGCGCTCCCTGGCCAGACAAGAGATGTAGTCCCTCCAGCGTGTCCTGGGTCTTCCTTTGGGTCTCCTCCCGGTTGAACGTGCCTGGGAAACCTCATCAGGGAGGCGTCCAGAAGGCATCCTAACTAGATGCCCGAGCCAACTCAACTGGCTCCTCTAAAGGAGAGCCAGCCACCCTGCGGAGAAAACTCATTTCGGCCGCTTGTATCCGCGATCTCGTTCTTTCGGTCACTACCCAAAGCTCGTGACCATAGGTGAGGGTAGGAACGTAGATCGACCGGTAAATCGAGAGCTTCACCTTCTGGCTCAGCTCTCTCTTCACCACGACGGACCAGTACAACGCCCCCATCACTGCAGACGCAGCACCAATCCGTCTATCGATCTCCCGATCCATCTTTCCCTCACTCGGGAACAAGACCCCAAGATACTTGAACTCCTCCACTTGGGGCAGGACCTCGTCCCTGACCTGGAGAAGACATTCTACCCTTTTCCGACTCAAGACCATGGTCTCGGATTTAGAGGAGCTGATTCTCATCCCAGCTGCTTCACACTCGGCTGCGAACTGCTCCAGCGAAAGCTGGAGATCACGTTCTGATGAAGCCAACAGGACCACATCATCTGCAAAAAGCAGAGACCTGATCCTTAGGCCACCAAAACGGATCCCCTCACCACCTTGGCATTGTTCCAGTTAGCTTGTAGCAACAAAAATAGTAAACAAACGCTGGCGGGAGTGAAGCAGACAGAATTGAAACAGGAAATGCACAATGGCTGAAGGAATGGAACGAAATTAGTTTTCTTCGCAGAGTGTCTGGGCTCTCCCTTAGAGATAGGATGAGAAACTCAGTTATCCGGGAGGGTCTTGGAGTAGATCTGCTGCTCCGCCACATTGAGAGGAGCCAGTTGAAGTGGCTCGGGCATCTAGTTAGGATGCCTCCTGGAAGTTTCCCAGATGAGGTTTTCCGGGCACGTTCAACTGGGAGGAGATCTGAAGGAAGACCCAGGACACGCTGGAGGGACTAGGCTGGCCGGGGTACAACTTGGGATTCCCCCGGAAGAGCTGGCCCAAGTGGCTGGGGAGAGGGAGGTCTGGGCCTCCCTCCTTAGGATGCTGCCCCCGCGACCCGACTCTGGATAAGCGGAAGACAATGGATGGATGGACTCTGGGGTATACCTCTTTACTCTTCAGTTCCTAACAATAAAATGCAGACATGTGGCAAAGAATCTGTATTTATTCATCTTACAGCCTCGTTCATTAGAAGTCTGTTTACATTATTAGAATGTTTATCAATGGAGCTTATTTGTAAATTAAATGGATAAAAAAGTATCATGAATCTTTATTGTTTAGTTGCCCATGGTACATGGAGAATCACTGACTTATACTTCCTGAAGTCTAACCACTCGTTTGTCTCAAATGTCAGACATCATTGCTTTTTTCAACCTGTAATGATCATTTTTATCAACCCTGAGAAGTATAGATTAAATCAAGACTCTGTTCAATGTTTCTATAATGTTCTTTTGCAGACACATTCCCTTAGCTTTGAGTTTCTGTTGATCCTTGGACTGATGGCTCCAGGGTCTATCTGAAGCTTCTGTGTAGGCTACAACAGTGATTGGTCATAATATAGTAACCTCTCTCAGAGCCTCAGGTCCAGCGCTGCACATGTGGGAGTGGAAGCAAAGAGGAGAAAGTGATAGTGGGAAGATGTATATGTCCATGTATTTGTTACATAACTTCTGACATAATACCTCTACACAACACGAATCTCTGTCTCTGCCAGTAGCTGTGGACATCAGTGTGCACCCATCTAGGGTTTAAATTCACATTCAGACACCCAGACTATTGTCTCATACTCACATTATATCCATCCTTTAAAGCCAAACCCCCAAGAGGTGGGTCCAAAGTAGAGGCTGACAATTTTTTGGGATCCCAGTGGGTCACGTGAGTCATGCGGGATTCCCGTGAAATGGGAGTCAAGTAATTTATAATCACGTTACTGGGACAAAACAGGAAAAATAATCAACGGGAGTGGGCAAGAGTGGGAATTGAAATAAATTTAGATTCCTGTTCAATATGAAACTAGTTTCTTTTAAAATAATGTGTCGTTTTAATTTACATGTAGTTCTGTCTGACCTTTCTGATACACTGATTGTGCACGTCGGCCAGTCGGACATTACTGACGTTCCTCTTCTCTTAACTTGCCACAAAAAAAAAGAATCTCCCTGAAAACCACAACTGTTGATAATTTGCTCTGATTCAGTGACACAAACATTTCTTTCAATAATCCATCAGAGATCGTGTCAGCAGCAGCTGCTGCAGGAGCGCTTCCTCCGAGCATTTGATCTGTGCTCCGTGCGCAGCGCACTGGGAGCTTTAATTAAAGCTGTATTACAAACACGAGGTAACTTAAGATCATTTCTAATTATTGTGATATTTGTGCTGAACTAAAACCAGACAGAATGAGTTTTTGTCCTCAACAGCGGTTTATTAGAGTAGTTTAACAAACAGCTGAGATAAAACCACATCTCCAACTTTCAGTTTCATTCTTCAGCCTCCGCCTCTCTTAAAGGAACAGTAACAGTAGACTACAATAGCACTCACTAACCATTACATTTAGAACCATTTTCATATAGACTCTGTTGTTTCTGGTGTTTCATAATAAATTCTAATAATTATATGATTTCTAATCATTTCCTAATAAACTCTGTTGGTTTATTTTCTAAGCAGAGGGACTTTAATCCTCATTTTCTGAATTTGGCAGAAAATCACATTGATGGTTCTTTTTTAAAATTATGTCGGCAGATTATTTTCACAATAAAAATATGTATATTATATAAAGGTCAGAGGTCACTACAGAACCCAGTTTTAAACAGTTACAAATCTGAAGCCCGTGAGGACATTGTGGTTCAAAAATGTCCTGCATCGTTGCAAACACTGGTCACTGACTAGCAGCTGATTTGTCACTATAAGTCACATGACCAGCGCTGAACTTCATCTCTCAATACGCAGCCATGAGCCGCCACATTTGACAATATGGACAGAAACAAAGATGAGTTGGAGGAGCGAATTAAGGGGTTTAATACCTGCATCACCATGAAAAAACGGTCATGGATCTGAAACTTCACACAGTTTTCTGGGAGTTGTCAGTGACGGAGTGGAAACACCTTACACCGTTGTGATTGTTTTTCTGGTTTTGTTTAGAATCACAGAAACACCTGCTGGGAGTGGGAGGGAGCGGGAATCATGTTGTTGGGAATGGGATGGGAGCAATTTTTATTTTTCCTTGCTTTCTGGGATTGGGACAAGAGGGTTTTTTTTACTATGGGAGCGGGTTGGGAAAGCAAAGAAAATCCACTCCCGTGTCACCCTCTAGTCCAAAGTTCCAGGTCACGAAAATGCTGATGCTGAGGGGAGCACAGGATCCTCAAACCCCCATGGCTGAACATTACACAATCTGACAGCCAGGCCATTCTCTAAAGCAGGGGTGCCCAATCCTGGTCCTGGAGGGCCAGTATCCAGCACATTTTAGGGGTTTCTCTGCTCCAACACACTTGATTCAGTGGTTGAATCACCTGTTCAGCAGCTCATCAAGCTCTGCAGAAGCCTGTTAATCACCTGCTGATTGAAATCAGGTGTGTTGAAGCAGAGTTAAAACTAAAACCTGCTGGATACTGGCCCTCCTGGACTAGGATTGGGCACCCCTGCTCTAAAGCCTCTTTTATAAAACAATGCCGCCAATTTGCCGCAACACCAATGCGGCATCAGGGAGCGTTAGGTCGTTTATAAGAGCTCAGACCGTGGTGGTAATGTTGCGCAATCATGTCAGTTTTATAAAAGATTACGCGATGGCGGCAAAAAGGAGGTATGGGGGCGGTCTCTACGCTGTCGCAGACTTCCGTTTATTTTGGACATAACTTGCTTTTTATTGCGATCGAAGCCGTGCTCCTTAAGTTTTTATTTTAACAGCCAGCTACATGTGTGTGTCCCCCACCATCCCTGTGAGCTGTCAGATGATCTGAGCTGCAGATCTAACGGAGAGAAGCTCCCGGAGCTCCGCATCGCTCCAGTTAATCATCTCAGCTGGTTCTGTTTACAAAAGTGAAACTTAAGCGTGTGTTTACTTTCATTTTCAACATAATTCCCGGCCGGAGCTCAGCATTAATTCATCACGTGGTCATGACACCTCCCTCTTTTGCGCCAAGGCTTAATGTGCGTTTATAAGACCGGCTAAGCCGCAATATTACCGCAATATTACTACCAAGCGTGGCGGCACAAATGCCGCAAAATTCCCGGAACGTGATGCCGCCATGGCGCGTTCATAAGAAACACGTTGCGGTAATATTGCGCTGATTTGCTGGCATGGTGTGTCTTATAAAAGGGCTTAAGGGTCAGATATGACCCCCCTCCACACACACACACACACACACACACACACACACACACACACACACACTTCATCTTTATGTCAATAGAACAAACAATGAAATCAATGATGGACATTATTATAGGCTGATGCTCTTTGTATTATGAACAAAGTGATAAGTGGCGTTGTGGCCGCCATCCCAGCCAATAGACTTTACATATTTTCTTGGTCACACAAACTTATAATTGAAATAAAGGACACATTCATTGATTATTGAAATGTATTTATTTTAGTTATATGTTTAGTTGGCATGAGAATCTGTAAACTAAGTAAAGAAATATTAATTGGTTTTACTCAGTTGCTGAATAAAGAAATAAAATGTATTTTTTTAGCAAACATTTTACTTTTGGGCGTGTCCTTGCCTCTTTCTGTTTCACTCTCCCAGCAGGTGTGCGCAGGCAAAGCAGTCCCCAGGGGTTTGCTCACACTTTTTAGGTTCCAGTGAGAAAAACCAAGTGGGGGATTGTGAGAGGGGAATTTAAAGATTGATGCTGCTATTTTGTATTATTATTATTATTGTATATCTTAACATGTTGATATTGATATTAGGGTCACCACTGATTGTTGTAGATGTCTGCAGATAATGTAAATATTTTAAGCAATCATGTTTGTGTATATTTAATGTATAATTGTCAAAATTCTTAGGACTCAGTTATTCTTTGTTAGAGGTGATGCTTTTTTCCTATTTAGTGTTAAGGTTATGAAAGCTGTCATTTATGGCATTGCAATGAGTGGACTGTGCGACAGGTGTGGAGTTGAGGAGGCTGTTGAGCACGTCTTTGTCAGGTGTGAGGAATATGCTGTACAGAGACGAGTGATGCTGTCAGACTTGGGTGGAGCTGGGAAAATTCAGTTTGAGTGGCTGGTGGGTCAGTTGGGTCAGGATGTAGGGCATCTGCACAGCAAATAAAAGACAAAACCACCACTTCTAGTCATCTGGTACTTTTATATTTACTCTGGGATGAATGCTTCCATGATCACTCGGCCAAGCTAACAGGCCTGTATTTGATATAGCGCCTTCTAGAGTCCTAGAACCCCCCAAGGTGCTTTACAACAGTCATTCACCCACACACACACACACACACACATTCATGCCCTGGTGGTGATGAGCTACATCGTAGCCACAGCTGACACACTGACAGAAGAGAGGCTACCGTACACTGGTGCTCAAGTTCCTCCGTCCACCACCAGCAGGCAATGTTGGTGAAGTGTCTTGCCCAAGGACACAACTGACACAGACTGAGCAGAGCGCAAACCTGCAACCCTTTGGTTACAGAGTGGGTACTTACCTCCTCATGCCATTGTTGGGAAAAAGAGTAAAGTAGAGGTGTATTTAGTAAATTGGAATCCAGGGCTTTTTGTGTGCCTTAAAAGGTGAGTCACACCCTGAGTGGAGTCTAACTTCACCCACACTCAGCAGCACCTCCCTCTAACCCCTGCGCTGTCTCGGAGTTTCTCAGTCAGAAAGACAAGTCGAGCGCATACTTGCGTGTGTACACGAGCACCCACACATACACACACACACACACACTGCAGATTCACCTCTCAGGAGAACGAGCAGACAACCTGCAGCAGGAGGGCTTTCTCATAGACATGAATACGTAGACGCCCCATTGGATGCTGGAGAGCGTAACAGCGTCACCGCCATATTGGATGGGTTCCAAACTCTCTAAGCCCAACTCAAATCAGCGCAGAGTGAGCAACTATGCCTGATTTTTTTTGGCAACAACCGGCGTATTATTGAAAACAGATCACGTGGGACTACTATTGACTTTTCTATCCTACCTGTTGGGGTTTGATATTTTAATTATTTTAATTTATTTTGTTATATTACTATTTTAATTATCATGCCATACCATGTCTGATTTTGTGATAAAGCATAATAAAATATGTTTTTAGTTGGGTAAGCACCTTCCTCAGTAGAAATAAATGCACTGGGGGCGAATGGAGACCCGTCCAAGATGGCAACCGGCCACTACGGCAGCTCCAATAGGTGATATCTGTGAGTTTTCTCTCCACCTCGTCCATTAGAAGAAAGGGAGGAGGACAATTTTTTATGGAGGTGAGTGACTCTGAGCTGTATCGTTTAATATCGGCTCGTTAGTGTCTGAGCTAGCTGGAGGGGTGGCCAAGACTCGACTGGAGTCCAGTGCAGTGCAGCCACGTAATACTGGACAGACGTTACCTCAAACCTCTTAGCCATCAGCTGTGGCTGATTCAGAATCAATGGAGAGCAGAGTTTTAACCTGAAGATGGAAAAATAATTACTGTTTGGCACTGAATTATTCAATTTAAAAAAAAAGCACTAAAATGCCAAACTAATGACTACACATGTCTACAGCACTATTAGACACTCATCTATACAGGTTATCAGCAAAAAAAAGTTGATTTAGGTGTTACTCGCTCTTTAAGGTGCTCAGCATTGCTGTATCATTTGTTTTTTCACTCATCTGGACTAAACACCAGATCTTCTTCAATCCTCAGCTGCCCCTGGCTTTATGGTCTCTGGAGGACAAACCACCATCTTCCATGGTCCAAAAAGAAGAACTGTGTTTACACAAACTAAATCCTCTTCATGTATGAAAGTGCACCATCTCATGCTGCAAGGAATACCACTACATCACATGCTGCCATGGATCTTAAAGTAGAGAAACTCATGGTGTGGCTGCCATCCTCCCCTGAGAGCCTTTGGAGCATCCTCAACCCTCTGTGGGAGGCAGTTCACATCCAAGCAGCAGCTCTGGGAGGAAAATATCCTGCAAAATGATATCCTGCAAAAAACTCAATCAGAAACTTTCCAAAAACTCAAAATTCTCGAAATTCAATGGATGCAAGAATTGAGAAGCTGCTATCAAACAGTGGGTCTGATTATAATAGTCAAGGCAAAATTCTGCTTCATCTAGATCATTTATGTTCTCATTTCCCCTCACCTTCCCAGTACCCCCCCAGCAGGGTTATAACTGTCAGCAGTCATGAGAACAAAAGTAAAAACATGTCCTAGCACCTGTGACGCACGCTTCTCTCGTCTCACTGAGGCTTGTCCTCTTCTGGTCTGACAGGAATAGCTTTCATCCCCCTCCTCAACCCAGCAGCTTTCATCCTTTCATCTCACAAAGAAAGAGAACGAAGGCTTACGGAGGACTACGGCTTTATGCTCAGAAGAGATAGAAATAGAACACGTTAAAAGCAATCAGGAGACCTCTAATTCTCTGGGTTTGATGCTCATTCATGTGCTAATGTGGACTTTTGTAAATAAAACACTGCTCTGATGAAGCAACAGCCTCTGCACAAACAGGAAGTGTGTGCCAGTGTTCAATAGGCAGGATTAGAGTGTGTAGTGGTGAACTGAATTACAGATATTTACCATGCCTGAGAGCCATCTCACTTAATACGCTTCCATTAGCAATCTGCATGTCCTGCATCCTGAGGAGCTCTCAGACAAACAGAGAAGGGGTTTGGTGTTCTGTGAGACCAGCACACATGTTTTCAGCATGTTGGGTTTCAAATTTTACACAGGTCATGGCTCAGTTTAAAGGCCAGAGAGTCTGAGATGTACTCTTCAGGTTCAAAGGTCAGGAGAACATCTGTGAAGCTAAAAATGACAGCAGCTTAGAGGGTTTCCCTCAAAGACGACACCAAAAATAACCCGATATTTAAATTTGAGAAGTACTCCTGATGAAATTTTTGGAGGGATCCTTTTTTATTAGCTTAATTTTGTAACTCTGTTTTTAAAAAGAGATTTTTTATTTTTCACATGAATAAATAAATAAATAAATAAATAAATAAATAAATAAAGACATGAAATAATACTGGATAAGGTGTGGCACAGACAAGACATTCCAAACTAAGCAAACTGAAGATCCAACCCAGGTCATCCATGTAGGTCAATAAGATTCCAGTACATTCAGCTGTCAGTCCTTTTGTGGGAACAACATTGACCGGCGGAGTCCCTTTGGTGTATAGTCCAATACCATGACAGGTCAACTTTACTCCAATTTTTAATACATTTGCAGTGGTTTCTACTTTCTAGTAGGAATGTGTGCCTGTTTGAGGACGTAGAATTCAGCCAGTGGAGAAAGTGGCAGAACATGGCAGGATTTGGAGTCTTACTTCCTGATATTTGGACATTTCGCCTCTGATTGGCTAACAGCAACATGACTGACTGTTTGCTTTGCAATGTTGCTGCTTTAGGTCCAATAATAACACAAGCCTGAAGGTGTTCTCCTGTGTTGTAGAGTTGCTAATGCTAACAGTTAGCTTCTACTAGCTGAGACGTTCTCTGCTAATTCCTGTTTCCTAATCCTAAACCAACAACAGCCTTCCCCGTTGTGAGTCAAGATGGGTGAGTTCATGAATGTTACATGTGTGGTTCACTGAAAATAACATTTTTTAAATTATTATTTCTGATTATAATCAGTCACTCTGAGGTTTCTATGCAGGCTGAACCAAGGGCGTAGATTTGGCATGGACGGTGGTGACGTGTCCCCACCAATATCCAGTAACGACCAAATAGTCCCCAGCAATAATTTGACCGCCTCCGCTAAAAAACAACAAGCCATTCAACGTCTCGTTACTCTAGAGGTGCAGAAAGGGTTAAATGATGTTCTCTCCTCGAGTCCTACCGCCGAACCGCATATGGACGGTGTGATTGGCTGTCACGGGAGACTCACGTGAGACAAACTACGCTGGTGCTGGTCGTTAGCAGCACACATTTAAGGTTAGCAGCGCCAAAGCTAGAAGGAAAACGTTGCAGTCATATGCAAGACTCCTGTGTTTGCAATGCGATGTGAGTGACACAGAGGGTCCTGAGAGGATGATGCTAACTGTATAAAAGCTGCACATGAAGAGAGGCTCTCTCTCTCTGAGTCTAACTTCCGTTCAGACTGAGAGAAATCTGCAGCCTTGTACAGATATTATCAGCCTAGAGAGACAGTTAGTCCTCTAAAGCCTGACACATGAAATAATAATCAGAAAACAGTTTTTTAAATTTTGAAACATTTTTGACTAATATTAATACAACAATAATTTACTTTTACAATCAAACTAAATACAATTTGTACTTGGCAACTTTAGCTTCCACCAGAGGGCAGAAAACATGTCTATGATTCAATAAAGCAGCTTATTGAGGAAAAAACAAATATTATTAAAATTATTATAACGAAAGAGCTCTTATAAACTTAGATATGTGTGTAGATATGAAACAATTGTTGTTAAAGGGTTAAATGGACATGTGTAATATTAAAATGGTGGTCACACACAATAGCTTTTCAATGACATTAAACATTACAAATAAGAAAGTAGAATAGTACATGTGGGAAATCATTACGTTATTGTTTTTATCATAGAAGGAGAAAACAACACAAATTCGGGGGGTGGGGGGGGTAGATTTATAAGTCCCCACCAATGTTAAGACCAAACCTACGCCATTGGGCTGAACATGAAAATAGTCTCCTACACCTATATCCTGCATTAGCTTTTGATAGAAAATAGACGGTGAAACTCTAAGATTTGAAAGGCCTGACAGATCTACATCATCATAGACATGAATACGTGTCTACGTATTCTACCCCATTGGGCACTAGGGGTGGGTGCATTTCATCGATGCGGCGATGCATCGCAAAGCTTCACGTGAGGATTCAGAATCGATTAATGAACGTCGATGCTTAAAAAAATAAATAACGTGAAAGCTGTGTTGCAAAGCCGGTACTAAAAAAAAATACACGTAACCAGAGCCTTAAGATATGTAAGTTATTTGTTTTTGTGTAAGGAAGATGCTTTTTACTGGCACACAATGTGGTAATCTAGGTGCTGTGGAGGAAAATAGAGGAACCAGCAGAAACAGTCCAAAGTTTGGGATCAAACGCACAGCTACGGGCAGATTGGCTAATGCTAACTAAGCTAGCGGATAGCAGACTCACGCCGTGGGTTCCAAAAGAACACGATGATCTTGGAACTAAGAATGACTAAACTCTACAAGTGGAAGAAAAGTCCCACCATTCTGTTTATTCGTAGCTGTCTGCAGCACAGAGCAGAGTCACAGCAGCTACCGGGAGTCACGTTGTTGCTACGAGATTGCGCAACACACCGCTCCATGTCTATTTCAAGCCATTGTAGTATGTAATTCACAAACACTTCTATCTGTGAACGTAATTTAAACTGGATTATTGCCAACCCGTACATTATAGACATGCCACCATTACATTGTCACCAGTAGAAATGTAATGTTATTCAATATCTCAAAAGCTGTAAGACAGTTGAGGTGATAGCATGTTGTTTTGCATGTTATTGAACTGTTTTCTAATAATGTTCTGTTGTTAAATAAAGTAAAGGAAGGAGAGAAAAAATGTTTCCCTAGCAGGTTTTAAATGTTTCCCTGATCGAAGTTAAGTTGGTCAAAGTGCAAATATTTACACAAGTCATACAGTCATAAAATAAGATTTTGTCTTTGAAAAATAGTTAAATGTAAAAAAAAAAAGTATTTAGTTACTGAGAGTAGTTTTAGAGGAACTGAGTTAATTGATAGGTTATTTGTTTACAAATGTAGACAAAGAAGAGAATCAATCTCTTCTTGTTATGTTCTTGTTATGTAATTAAAGGTAAATGAAACATCATAATACTGAGTTAAAACAAGAAAAACCAATGGAGAATCAATCTCGTATGTAAAAAAGCATTAAAAATGTCAATAATCGAAGAATCGTGGCACCAGTAATCGGATCGAACCAACAACCATTATAATCGAAGAATCGAAGCATCGAAGCTCCCATAATCGAAATCGAATCGAATCGTGAAGTACCCTTTTTGGAACACCCCTATTGGGCACTGGAGAGCGTAACAGCATTGCCGCCATATTGGATGGGTCCCTCACTCTCCAAACCAAGTCAACACAGAATCAGCAACTATGCCTGTTTTTTCTACAGCCTATGGTTGCAACAACTGGTGTACTATTGAAAACAGATCACGTGGGACTTTTCTGGGACTTTTCTAGCCTACCTGTTGGGATTTTACAATTTAAATATTTTTTATTTATTTTATTTAATGATATTTATATTTTAACTAGCATACCATACCACATGTATGATTTTGTGAAAAAGCATAATAAAATGTGTTTTTAAGTTGGGTAAGCACCTTCCTCAGTAAAAATAAATTCAGTGGAGGTCTTCCCTTGAAGTTCAGACTGTCCTCCTGCCACCAACAGAACAGCTGTTTTGGGGAGTTTTGTA